>JAJJWW010015732.1:0-71629 GCA_023531295.1 Papaver armeniacum | reverse complement strand
GTGTTAGATATTTTCAATGATATAGAAAATAAAATGGTTTTCATTTTTTGGTTTGCCGCTATGATGGGGAGCGTCCTGTGCCGAATAGATGCAATGGATTTTTGTTGGTGATGAAAAGACATCTCCAAAGGGTGTGATGGTTCACAAGAGAAACATCCATTCCCATAGACACTATTGGTGTCTTTTGAGAATGAAGAGGCATCTCCAATAGGCATGAGTCCCCTATAAGTAGTGATGATTTATTTTCATTCAATTATGGAAAAAACATTTTTTGTTTTCTCTCTTCTAAGCATCCTCAGAATCCTATTATTGTGTGTTATTGGTTGGGTCAAGGGAGTACAACTCTTGAACCCAATAACGTTATTATAGGGCTTCATTGTATCCTGAAAGCATTATTTCGCTGACCGATTGTACTCGCCAATTATTTGGGAATGGTCGAAATATTTGCTGAAAAGAATCGTAATCGAGCCTTGAGCCAAGTACAACATTCAATATTCTTCTCGTTCTTGTATTTTTTTCCATCATCCGTTTTAGTCTAAATTCCCAACAGTTTTAAACCAAATAGTTTCGTGACTATGGAGGATGAAACAGGTTCTAGTATTGTTTGCACTTCTTAAGAACGTTTCTAGTTGATTTGAAACGAAGGGATACCGACATGGCTGTTGTTATTGGGAGAAGTATTATGTTGTATGTTAACGGGCTACAATTTGGGCTTTATCATACTTCTATATGTCTACAACGTATATCCTGAAGTTGTGTTTCTTCCATACACGGGATACTTGGGATTAGGTTTTTTGATCGATGCACCGGTAAAATCCAAAATTGAAGTATACTTTTCTGAACGAAGAAACAAGAATAGAAAAACGAGAGGCGAAAGCTACAAATGTTGGGGTTCTGCTGGGTTGTTTTAAAGATTAATGGAGCATTGATTCTTAATGGTTGCGCTAAGGAAACTCCCATGGAATCAGATTAGCGGATTGTGGAAAACTTGGTTTTCATTGGTGATGTAAGAATGTCGTATCACTGTGTTGTGAAAGGATATACTGTTTGACCAAAGTCCAAAATGGAATCTGTTTGGTGGTACTAATGAGATACATCAAGTATCTTCAAGAGACACGTCCCTCTGTTCGGCTGTCTTCTAAAATCGGGGACAATTATGGCTTCAAGAATTCTTTCCGTTATACATTTGACACGATTAGAAAATTTCTAATCGAGAATCGAGAGAATCACTGGTCTAGCCGTGTGGATATCTTCCCAGTGATTCGGTGACGGGTGGACGACGCACAAACAAAAGAGGGTCAAATCCATATGGGATTTGAAGAATTAGCATGAATATTTGGATTCATGAAATGGTGATCCTTCCAGTGATCTGGTCGAGATGCGAGCGGAAAGGAAAACGGTTAGTATAACTTGATTTATACATTTATCATAATTTCCTGATATAGTAGTTGTTTTGTGCTTGCAACATGTAATGATGATAAATTAGAATGAAGGATAATTTAGTATAGGTGTACATTGTGATCACCATGGCTAAACGAGAGTAACAATATTACTCTAATGGGTTTGAAGAATTTCTTCTTTTAGGAATTATGTGTGAACGGTAAGATTCAATTGGCAATACTTTTGGTGATCTATAATTGAATCTTTAACCAAACCATAAATATAGTGTACACCTAAACTAGGAGATCTGCTTATGCATCATACTAGGAAAGTGTCCGTAAAGTTATGTTTGTAGCATAAGTTTAATCTTGCGTCGTTTTATCCTGCCATTGAGTTATCTTGTTTTCACATGAGGGTAACAGGTTCTGTCATTTTAACATGTGCAACTAACTGATCATATGTTTGGCAAATTAGATCGACTTCTATAATATTGTTGTGCCTCTAATGAATCCATGGGATGTGGACTTGGAATTGATTAAATTCTCCTAGAGTTTAATTTTACTTTGTAAAAGTGATTTTATTTGGATCACCGTGGTCATTCCCTGTGGATTTATGGAACCTTGGGTTTTTCTTGGAGTTGCATGCACGAGTACCGTTTAACTGAAGGTACTCTATGAATTTTTCTGAGTCAGAAATGTTCATGTGGGCAATAAATTCGTTCTTAGAATAGAAACGTACATACACTTATTAGAAGGGTAAAAGGATCAGGCACATTAGAAATTATGGGTGTGCATTTGATACAAATCAAACAAGTGCTATGCAATTTTTTTTTAAACAATCGTGTTTCATGACATTGAGCTGCATTTTGGCATTTAAGAGTTGTCGTGAAATGGTGGAGAATTTATGTGAAAATGTCATATAAAATTATCTAATTGCTGGGTTATTTTTTGGTCATAATTGTTGAGATAACAATTGCATGACATGAGCATAGTTCTTGTGATAAGAATTATAGGTTCCATAATATGGAAATTGGCATGTCTTAAATGACATCGAAGGCAAAGTGGAATACCGGTGAATATGTAACGTATTGGAAGATTGGGCGGCCGACCAAATATCCAACGATGAGGTGGTACAATATTACCGATGCAAAAATTATGAACATTTGCATTACATAATGTAAAATGTTAAATAGACATTGTCTATGTTTTTTGGGTATAAATTTGTAGAAGATTGGGCATGAGTAGAGGAGTTACTCATCGTAATAATGTGCTTGCTGAAATAGCAAGTAAGTTGCCTACAAGTTTTCTATGCCTCTAGTGTATGCAAGTCTATAATGACTTCTTGTGAATTAACCGTAAATGTTAATTAGGATCACTAGAGAAGTTACAATTATTTTGTAAAATCAAATAGAAACATTTTTAGTAATGTTTTCAGAATTGATTGCATGAGTAGATGCAATTAATGAGGAGGAATGGCTTAGAACCTAACTTGTAGAGATCCCATTTTTTGGAAGAAGCCATCTCAAGCGGTCTTGATTAATTGTGAATCATGCTATGATCTATAACGTCTCTAACAAAGACTTATAATGAAAAGTCAAGATATATAAGTCTTGTACATTGAACGGTAAGTCAATTACTTAAGAAAGGAGTAATTGCAGTTAGCCATTGAAACGGAGAAAAACTTTGCAGACGTATTTATGGAAAGTCTCCCAAAGGAAATGTTTTTCAATGAAGAATACAGAAATGGGACTAAGGTCTGTGAAGGAAGGTTGATCACCCATAGCGAAAACCCAACCTATGTTTTGAAAAGGATAAAAAGGTTCAATGTGGTACCAACAAGCTATGGATGTGATTATGGTGCACCAAGTAAAAACTTCTCATTTATGTTTAGTGCGGGGATTACGCAAGAAAAAGGGATGGATGAAAATCCTTAATAAGTCTAACTTTTATCACAAGGTGTCTCGCATGGCTTACCTTCGAGACTTACCTATATGAGTATGGAAATCAGGCCGTTTCCTAAGAGAATAAGACCGTTCTCTAAAGAAGACTCATGAATCCAGGATATAACACATGGCCATTAACGTGCTGAGCTACAGAACACACAATCTTTGAAATTAGTATGTGTGGAAATTCCGGTTTTATCACATGGGGTACTTGGTTCAAGACTAGTTTCACCACTAAACCTCGATAAGGATTTGAATTTCTTACACTAAGTGAAGGTTCAAATCCAAAAGATACCTATCATTTATGTATTGTTTTCTACGATGATGCTTATTTCCCAACTTTGCGTGAACTACGTTGGCTTGATCCCACTCGGGTACGTAGGCAGTCACTTTTGTGATGCAGCCACTCTGATTTAAAAGTTTTTTTTTATTTTTTTATTTTCATGTTTTAGGTTATTGAAAATAGGGGGAGATTGTTGGATATTTTCAATGATATAGAAAATAAAATGGTTTTCATTTTTTGGTTTTCCGCTATGATGGGGAGCGTCCTGTGCCGAATAGATGCAATGGATTTTTGTTGGTGATGAAAAGACATCTCCAAAGGGTGTGATGGTTCACAAGAGAAACATCCACTCCCATTAGACACTATTGGTGTCTTTTGAGAATGAAGAGGCATATCCAATAGGCATGAGTCCCCTATAAGTAGTGATGATTTATTTCCATTCAATTATGGAAAAAACATTTTTTGTTTTCTCTCTTCTAAGCATCCTCTTTAATCCTATTATCGTGTTCTTGGTTGGGTCAAGGAGTACAACTCTTGATCCGATAATGTTGTTATAGGGCTTCATTGTATCCTCGAAAGCATTATTTGTTGACCGATTGTACTCGCCAATTATTTAGGAATGGTGAAATATTTGCTTTGAAAAGAATAAATAATCGGAGCCTTGAAGCCGGAAGTACAACATTCAATATTCTTCTCGTTCTTGTATTGTTTTTCCATCCTCCGTTTTAGTCCAAATTTCCAACATAGGGTAACTTTTGCAAACGGGATTCAATTTGAGAACAATTGAACAAAGTCTGGTTTGAAACTTTATCTCAAATAAAAAATGATCTGCTATTTTTTTTCAGCATCACAGAGCATCCTTATGCTAAAGCTACATGCATACGACAAAGTAGCATTCCCTTTTTGATGAGTGCAGGTATAGCGTGGCGGCTTCCATTTTATTTGCCAAGATTAAAGCGTCATCATCCGCACCGTATTTTTTGGCATTACGTGAGATGCTTTAAGAAGTTACAGTGGAAAGAGAATATATCTGATTATTCTAATTTGGGATGGCTGGAAAGATTTTTTTGAATCTCACTCTCACGCAACTAGAACTAAAGACCTGAGCTGAACCCACGTTTTATCCGGGGGTTTTCCAAATCCTAGAGGAAGCAATCCACGAGAGTGCATGGGCGAGTGAGCCCCCACAATCCTGTTAGCTGTTACAAATGGGACTACTTCTTGTTGGCATTGACTGCCTCTTGTTGGCATATTGCATCATCAGAGCTGTGCGGAATCAAGTCACCAGCTAGCATTTCTTTCAAATAAATAAAAAAATAGGAGTTGATGGTGACTTAAACTATTTTTTCAAAAATGAAAAGTATTATTCAGTTGATCAGAGAATGTCAATGCCATCATAAATTGGCTACACATGCATGGATAAGAGGATAATTTCAATGCAGTTTACCAAAAAAAAAAAAAAACTTCAATGCATGTGTTCTATCCCTTCGGGGACATCCGATAAAATTGAAAAGAAACTCCGATATGTTGCAATAAATTTTAATTTTATTTGTAGCGCTGAGCAAAACATCTAAACCTGCAAATTTCACGGGCAAATTTGTCATTTTAGTGGGCTGGATGTTGGTGGGGCATCCAAAATCCGTGGACACATGCTCACTCGCCAATCTAAAAACCTTGATAAAAGAATCACAATTTTTGAAGGTGTTGAGAGATAATTTAATTTGGTTAACATGTGATGCTGTTGTTTGATTTCTCGGACCAGCATAAGTGCCCCCGGATTGCTCCCCTAAGCTTTCCCCTACTCTCACCCAATTAATAATTTTGGTCCCCGGCTTTTTCCATGGTTGGGCGCAAGCAAATTTTATGGCGGGTATTGCTGCCACCTATTGGGGAAGGAATATGAGGGAAAAAGT
Organism: Papaver armeniacum; assembly: GCA_023531295.1. Classification (NCBI taxonomy): domain Eukaryota; kingdom Viridiplantae; phylum Streptophyta; class Magnoliopsida; order Ranunculales; family Papaveraceae; genus Papaver; species Papaver armeniacum. The sequence goes on along the minus strand of JAJJWW010015732.1, from coordinate 66,111 downwards.
TGGGAGTATGTAGTATAAGTTTTATTTTATATACATAACGGTCGGATCTTCAAACAACATGATAATCACAATATGCATAGTTGTGTTAAAATAGAATACCTGATGAAGCCATTGATTGAATCCAAGAAATCCTCCAAGGCTGCAAGCTTTGCATCCAAGTAGAAACAGAATACAGTGGAATATCTTGGTTTCTCCTTCTTGACCTTTTGTGTAATGAATAATAAAATTCTCGAACCAATACTAATGGCTATTGAGTTCCTTTTATAGGTAGAAGGAGGACCAAGCTTCCTATGTTTAGAATTAGCATTCAATCTCGACCGTCCATCAAGGAAGAGATGATAGGAAATAAGCCCAAGAAATGTGTAGTTGCAGGAAATCCCACACTATACCCCTCACAAGATTCCATACAATAAATCATTTTTTAGATGAACAATTATAAGTTTTTATTGATCAAACTTTAGAAATGTTACAAGATGAACAGGAGATAAACCAAAGTATTACAATCACTCTAAACTTTCTCTCTCCTAATGACTTGCTCAACACTCGAAAAAGATCTCTCTTCCTTAAGCCTATTCGGCTCTTTATATAGGACATTAATAGCGGATGACAACTAAGCATCACTTTATTTTGGGGGAATGCCTTGCGAAGTATCGCAAATGTGCAAATGTCAAATCTCGCGACACTCCTCAATCTCGCTATCTTTGTCACATCTTTCTCGTGTTTTAGCCGCAGTCATCCATTACGTCGTTTTTACTTCCAACCTGCGATATCTTCGCAATGTGTGTCCGTAGTAGCAGGATTTCCCACACTACACCCCTTACTCAATTTCGTAGATCTAAATCTTATTAATCACCTAAATCTCAAAATATAAGTCTTTAGAAATTTAAATAGACACATGAGATTTTTTACGTGGTTCGATCAATGTGATCTACATCCACGATTCTTCACTATGATTGTTGAGGTTACATAAGAATCACATTTACAATCTCCATTAATGGATATTTTTGTAGAGCTCTAGATCTAATTATTTGGGGAAGAAGATGATAAAGAAAATAAATCTCTCTCTAAAAATATCTCTCTCCTCCTAAAAGTGTCCTCCCAAAATTATTCCTCCTCTTTCTCTCTCCTCTCTCTCTTTATATAGGTGCTTACATAATGGATGATGGCTCACATACAGCTCATATTCTTGCGAGCCTTTTAATGATTTATGCGAGACTCTTGCTACCTTCTCTCGAGACACTCTCTCGAGCCTTGCTACCTTCTCTCGAGACACTCTCTCGAGTCTTGCTACCTTCTCTCGAGACACTCTCGCGAGTTAAGAAAATAATTGAATCTCGCACGCTAAGAAAATATGTTGTGCGATATTTGAACCCTACATCTTGCCTCTTTTTCCTTGAATATTGCTTGAAGAGCGATCTTTAAGGAAAAATCCGTTGTCGTAGTAATCTTTGATCTTTGTTGATGAAGGAACGAGCGAAATAATATTTTTCTTGAAAAGTACGTACTTGCCTCTATTCTTTTGCGAAGTTCCGAAGCTTTGAGAAGTATATATGAAGTATCATCTCTTGAAGTATGCGAAGTATGAAGTATCCTTGAAGAAGTATAAGAAGTACTCAATCCTCGAAATATATAAGAAGTATGAAGTATCCTTTGAGAAGTATAAGAAGTACTTAATCCTCTAAATATAAGAAGTATTGTGAATCCATCATGCGAAACTCCGCTCCATGTTCTTTGCCTCATGCTATCTTTGTAATGCAAATAAAAATTTAGATTAGTATTCCACATTTCTTTTATCAAAGATATTTATTTAATTTCAAGTTCAAATCATTTTTCTTTGTTTTGATTTCGTTTGTATAACTCATTTCATTTCATCCGATAAAACATCCTTCATGGAAATGATCCTAATAGGTACCCCCTTATATGACGCACTTTAGGTACATTGCCTCTTGCGAAATCATAGGGTAAATTCGCGAACTAGGGTGTACGCCATAAAGGTTTGCCCGCTACTACTCTCCATGTTGGATATCATTCTCATTTGAAACAAAGCAAGTATTTAAGGGAAATATATAAATTGATCTTTGCGAGATATTGTTCTCGGTTTCTCTTGTAATATCTGCGAGATTTTTCTCGGATTATTGTAATCGTGAAATCTTTGTAGTTACAAATATTTGTAATTACTGCGATTGTCCGCGTTTGTAAATCATATCAAAAATCTTTTTTATTTTTGTAAGTAAAATGTTTAAGGAAAGTGGTACTTAGCTTTTGTGGTTTGTTGTTGTCAATCTCAAGTGACAAAAAGAAATGTTAGAAGTGAGACTTGAACCCTTGACCTGCCTCTTGCATATTCTCATGATATACCAACTGTTCTAACCCTCTCTCGCGAAATTCATTTGCGAGATAATCATCAACTTTCTTCTTTGCGAGGTAAGCAAAGTCTGTGCGAAATTTCGCATAACAAAAATAAGTGTGCGAGCAAGAATTGATCCTGCGACCTTCTGCTCGCGTTCATGCCTCCTGACCAACTGTGCTAGTCCTCTTGTGCGAAAGAAACACAATTGTTGAAATTTTGGCTTGATTGACCATCTATACATCTTTATTGAGCGAAGGAAACGCAAAATGCAAAAAATAATATGCTTCCTTGGAGATTTGAACACTTGACGTCTACTCCGTTGTCTTCGCACATAACCAATTGTTACAGCTGCTTTGCTTGTTAGTTCGCAGTGTAGTTTTATCATTTCTTCCGTCTCAGTTCCAAAATATTCAAGAAAAAACTGTATGGGTGCGAAATCGAACTCGCGACCTTCAGCTTATACTTTATCGCCTTGACCAACTGTGCAGCTTCTGTTGTGCGAGATGAACTCACCATGCTGAAACTTAACCTCATTCTCTCGCTATCCGATTCCATATACAACATATTCTCGCAGGCTTATTTACTGTCTCGTTGGCTTTAGTGGGCTTTGAAAAGCTGGGCCTGAACATGAACTGGTTAACTTTAAAAGTCCTTCGCAGCAGCAAAAATTTAAACGAGAGATGGGAATCGATCTCTTGTCCTATTGAATTAAAATCAACAATCCTAACCAACTGTGCTAGCTTTCGTTTGTGATAGAACAGCATGATTAGTTTTATTTATTCTCATTTTAATGTTCTTTATATACCCTTCCTCTTCGTTCCTTCCTTCTTCTCTTCACGTTGCGAAATTCTCATAGGCATGTTGCTCGCAAGCCCTAAAATCTTTTTATTACTAACACGTTTTCTTCTCGCCAGCTTAGTTTTACCATGGAAATGGTAGTGAGCCCCATTTTCTTTTCTATTTTTCTCTCTTCAGAACTAATTTGCTTGTCTATCTATCATCTTCTTCCTTTACTCTTTTGGATCTGGACCAATCATTAACAACATCCGTTGCTTGAAGATTTAAATTATCTCTTGGAAACTTCTGTTTTTCCCCTTAAAGTTTATAGATCCAATTGAATTCGTCACCAACAGTAGTCAATTTTTCTAAACTTTCTTGAACCAACAAGATTAGGTCCCTGTTTCTAGTGCATATGTAGTTGCAGGATTTCCCACACTACACCCCTTACTCAATTTCGTAGATCTAAATCTTATTAATCACCTAAATCTCAAAATATAAGTGCTAGAAATTTAAATAGACACATGAGATTTTTTACGTGGTTCGATCAATGTGATCTACATCCACGGTTCTTCACTATGATTGTTGAGGTTACATAAGAATCACATTTACAATCTCCATTAATGGATATTTTGTAGAGCTCTAGATCTAATTATTTGGGGAAGAAGATGATAAAGAAAATAAATCTCTCTCTAAAAATATCTCTCTCCTCCTAAAAGTGTCCTCCCAAAATTATTCCTCCTCTTTCTCTCTCCTGCTCTCCTCTTTATATAGGTGCTTACATAATGGATGACAGCTCACATACAACTCATATTCTTGCGAGCCTTTTAATGATTTCGCAGACTCTTGCTACCTTCTCTCGAGACACTCTCTCGAGCCTTGCTACCTTCTCTCGAGACACTCTCTCGAGTCTTGCTACCTTCTCTCGAGACACTCTCGCGAGTTAAGAAAATAATTGAATCTCGCACGCTAAGAAAATATGTTGTGCGATATTTGAACCCTACAGTGTCGTCTATGGATTTCGCGAGAATCTTGGTGTTGCGATATTCTGATCCTACATCTTGCCTCTTCTCATGTCTTCTCTGCGAAGAAGAGAACGTCATGAGAACTAGTCTTTTCAAAATGTCGCGGCCGTTCATTTCTTTCCTTTATTTTTCTGCCGACAAGCTTCCGTAAATCCAAGAAATCCGCTTACACGTGTTATATATTCCCCTTTACCTAAGCACATTAAATGTTAACCTAGGTCATCCTTTTCTTGTCTATTTAAGGAGAGATTTATCGAGAATATCTTTCTTTTCTTTTACTTCATCTTCTTCATCTCTGCATTCTTTGTAAATCCTTTATCGTCTGCAACTTTTGTTGTTGTTCATCTTGTTGTAAATCTTCTCTGTTACTGTTCTTATGGAGCCATCAAGGTTTGTAAATCATACTGCATGTGATCCATTTGAACTCTTCTACTGAGATTACTTTATTTGATTTTGTTCATCTCTGATTAATTCCCTTATTGTTTCTGTTTTAGTAAGAACGTCCCTGTCACCAAATTCAAAGTCCAAAATCCTAAAACATCCATGGGTTCGCAACCAAAATCCGTTGCACACAAGAGAAAACCTGCGAATAGCAAGGTATTAAGAAACATTTACTCTTCTAATAACAATATTGTTGCCTCTGTTTCTTATTTAACTTGTGATTCGCAGGATGACAAAAACATCGATAGATCCCCCAAAAGATCTCGTCGTTCTAAAAATGTTGAAACCTCTGTTCCTTTTCCTATATTTAAGCTTACAACTCCTCCTGCGATATCGTCGCAAGATAAATCTACCCATACTGTCAGCGAAAATGTCGCTGCTGATTTTCCTCCTATGTCTGAGTTTTCCATAGATGAAGTTCCTCATGATAGTCCTATTGTGAATGAACCATTTTCTTCTCCTACTATCGATGCCTCTGCCTTTCCCCCAGTCATTAACCTTCATCAGATTCCATCTTCTCATGACATTCTTGCGACTAAAGATGATTCAATTCTCCCCTCTTCTGTCGTCACTTCTTCTTCATCCGAGTCTATCCCTCTTACTAAGGAAAACTTGGAGGGAATGGACGTGGCTTTCAAAGTTTTATCAGATATTATGAATGACACCAAGAAGACCTCCATCGATCCTATCAAGTCTAATGTCTGCGAGATTTTAAGTAAATACTTTGGTTCTATTGGCACTTCGCAAACATCTTTAGAGCAAGAAGTTAAAATCTTGAAGAACAATCTCCAATCCATGACTGCAAAGTGTGATACTCTCTATCTTGAGAATCAAAAACTTCAAAATGTCTCACTGGATCGTGACAATCTTCGTAAGAAGAACAAAGAATTAAAAGGTACAACTCCCCTCTCCTTCCTTACAAGGTATATATATATATATTTTTTATTTTTTTTTTTTTTATGACATACAAGAATCCCTTGTTCGCCCTTTAAGCTTTGAACTAGAAGCGAAAAATGGAGATATATCAGTTGGAATCTGTTATTGAAGAAACTCGAATGGACAGAGACGTTTGGATGGAGCAAAATAACCAATTAGATAATCTTCATACATATTCTGTTGATCAAATAGAAAATCTTTCTAAAGAAAATGCTGACTTAGTTGGCGCGTGGCTCATTAAGTAGCGAATTATCTCGTCTCTCTTACTCTTTGACTACAGCTAATTTGGAGTTGGAAACTTTATCAGATGAAAATGGGACTCTTTCTCAAGAGAAGCGAGCTCTGTTAAATAAAGTGGCAATTTCCTCGCAACAACTTGATGTCTGTCAAAAAATGTGTAAAGAACAAGAACGATCTCTCTGTTCACTGAGAAGTAAACTCGAAGAAGTTACTGTTGAGAGGGATAAACTTATCCAAGGTAGAATAACTTTAAGTGTAAAAACAAGCCAACTCAAGAATCAATATTCCAAGTTAGAAGAATCCCATTCTTCTCTTACGAAGGACAACGCCCTACTTGTTTCTAACGAAAAGAGCTTGCGATCTCGACTGAAAGGTTTAGTTGGAGATAACTTTGACAGTGCCATGAATCATTTGAAGAATAGTTCTTTGGCTTTAACCCAATATCTTATCTCGCAAAAGGAAGGTAGTCATGATATTTGACTACCTTAATCAATTTGCTTTCTTGAGTTTATGGTATTTTTCTTGCAAGAAAATCTGAATTATTTTATACATTCTTTATTTTTGCAGAATCTAAGAAAAATCTTCATTCCTCCATTTCCACTTTGAAATCGACTATGCCAAAATTCGCAAAGAAAATGGACCGTCGCCGCTTCTCTTGCTCGCTCTCGTGATCGGCGTAAAGAAGACTCGACTATCTCACTTACTCTAAAGATATAGAGAGTAGGAATCATCGTAAAGCACTCCTTCGCCAATTTCACCTCAAAGTCAAGTTCTTGTGAATGATGTCTTATTGTCCAAATCTCTTGATCCCCGTATCCGTCGAACCTTTGGAAGTAGGTGATGATGAAGTTCCTAACCCTCCTGATAGTGATTATGATTATGAAAGTGGCGAAGACTCCGCAGATGAAGAGATAATTCCACCTGATGAAGCTGTTAAGAAGAATTTAATTGAAGGAGGGTCTCAGCGAAAATGCGATAATCGGCGAAAGTGTGGTAGTTGATGAAGCTAATAAAATTGTTGAAGAACATCCAAGATCTCCCTTCCGGTGAAAAAATCGATATTGAGAATTGAACTTCTCTTGTAATTCTACTTCTTGCATCGTTACTTTTTATGCACTTTAATCACCTTTGAGATGTATTTTATTATTCTTCTTTCTTGTATGGAAGACAATCTTTGATGTTTAACAATTCCCATTTTGTTTATGTGAATTTTTATCATTGCGACAAGATCGCAGGAAGTCCTTACATTTTCATGTGATGACCCATTGATCTTGCCTTATCATTTTTCTTGTGTGGTCTTATTTTGCCTTCCTAGTTAAAGGTCTTATTTTGCCACCTCTCATTTTTGCGACAAAATCGCAGGATGTCTTTACACTTCATGTAATGACCCATTGATCCTGTCTTATCATTTCTTTAGTATTATTGCCTCTGCAGGATATTTTTCTTGCGACAATATGATAGGCCTAAATATCCTTGCGAACATAAAGCCCCATGACATTGTTGTATTTGCGATGAAATCGCAGGACGTCTTTACACTTGCATGCAATGACCCATTGATCTCGTCTTATCTACTCTTTTGTATTTTTGCCTCTTCAGATTGTTTGCATAAATATGACAAGCCTTGATACTCCCTTGAGTAAGAAGCCTCATGACATTTACGTCTTTTTTGACACTATCAGCTCCCTAATGGAGGGTGCCGCCCTTATCTTCCCCCCCGGTTGCCCCTTCAAGGAGGCGTACTACGCTTTATACAAGGCTAGCTCCTCCCATCCTGGCCTTAACAACAACCAGTTGTTTTCGCAGCCTCTTATCCCTTTTGCCTATAGGGCTTATGGTTACGAGACTCGCACCCTAAGTGGAGTTTTCTTTGGGCCGAGTGCAAAGATAAGCCGAGACTTTCCAAGAATGGCCGAGACACTTCAAATGCCCCATGCACCCTTGGCTCAACCGTGTACCTCGGCGCCTTGGTCAAATGCTGACTCCATAGAAGAGACCCCCGGTCTTCCAATCTAAGTCACTAGCTTAGATTGAAAATCCAAGGTACCTCTCCCGGATGGGTGTTATTACCCCTAATCTCTATGACTCAGTTCCGGGGCGGTGTAACCTTTTCCCCGAGCCACGTTCTGATGATACCCTTACATGATGCACTTTAGGTACATTGCCTCTTGCGAAATTTTATTCGCGAACTAGGGTGTACGCCATGAAGGTTCGTCCCATTTTGATTTTTTTTTTTTTTTTTTTTGTAATAGGTACCCCTTACTATGACGCACTTTAGGTTCTTTTGCCTCTTGCAAAATTTTATTCGCGAACTAGGGTGTACGCCATAGTAAGTTCGCCATTTATGATTATTTTATTGATTCTTCTGTATATGTAAGCATTTTTATAATATCGCTGATGTTTGATAAATTTTCGTCGTTTTTCTTGTGCGAAACATTCGCCTGTTTTTCGAGAATGAAAATGAAACATTTAATTCTTTTTGTCTCAATCAGGTACCATTCCGCAGTCTACTTCTTCACCATAATTTTTTATGGGTAATATCTCTTTAAGTATAATCTATTCCATGGTCTATCGAGTCTGCGTCCCACATCTTTACCCTCAGGGTCCATCAATCTATATGCTCCTGTCCCAATTATTTCCTTGATGATATAAGGTCCATCCCATTTTTTCGCAAGCTTTCCACCACTTTCTCGCTGATATATTGGTGTTTCTCACAACACCAAATCGCCTGGCTGAAACTCGCGTGTTTTAACACGTTTATTATATTCTCGGGCAAATCTTCGCTGGTAATTTTCCATATGCTGCAAGGCCCTTTCTCTTTTTCTTCTAATTCATCCAATTTAGTTAAAATAATACCCGCACTAAGATTTTTCTCCCAAGCTTCTCTCTTTGTTGTTGGGATAATAACTTCTGTTGGTAGTACAGCCTCAACCCCATATGTTAAACAGAAAGGTGACATTCCAGTGGCTTCTCGTCTGGTTGTGTTGTAAGCCCATACTGCATTATGTACCTGTTCGCACCATGCTTTATTGTACCCCTCTAATTTCTTCTTTAATATATCTGCGATTGTCTTATTTGTTGCTTCTGCCTGCCCATTTGCCTGAGGGTATAATGGAGTTGACTTTCCACATTTTATCTTAAATGCATTAAGTAACAATTCTATATTCTGTCCCTCGAACTTCTTCCCATTATCAAATACCAATTGTGCGGGAATTCCAAATCTACATATGATATTCTCAAATATGAATGTAAAAATATCTTTGTCGCGAATGTGTTGTACTGCCTTTACTTCGCCCATTTTGTGAAATAGTCTGTCGCGACAATCAGATATCTTCTTTGTCCAGACCCTGGTAAAAATGGTCCCACAATATCTAAACCCCATTTTCCAAAAGGCCATACACTTGTTGAAGAAGTTAATGGTGCTCCTGGTGCATGTATTTTCTTTCCGTGCCTTTGACAATCTTCGCAACGCCTTGATATTTGTTTCGCATCTTCATGCATATATGGCCAGTAATAGCCTTGCATTTTCGCCTTGTATGCCAAAGATCTTCCGCCGCTGTGATTGCCAACATCCCCACTATGTAACATTTTTAATACTGCTTCTCCTTCTTTTCGTGTTAAACACCTGAGTGAAGGTCCATTAAAGGATCTCCGATACAGTAACCCATCCCTCATTTCATAATTTGTCGCACGGCTTTTTAATTTGTGTGCCTCCAGCCTATTTCTTGGTGTTTCTCCTCTCATCAAATATGCATGAAGTTCGGCTCTCCAATCTTCAATAACAGGTGTTTGCTCCTCATCTTGTATGATCATTACGTCTACCTCTCCTTCTCCTTCCTTATAAAAGTGTTTGTATCTTTATGCATCTCGCAGTTGGATCTGTCATCATACTTGAGATAAAAGCAAAGCATCTGCGAGTCTATAATCTTTTCTTGGTATGTGTCTTCATTTTATTTTTGGGATTTTCGCTGACAATTCTCCAACAAGTTTCTTGTATTTCTTTAAAGATGGTTCATTTGTAGTGTATTCTCCTTTTATTTGTCGAATGACTAGTCATGAGTCACTTGGGTGATTCTCACATTTTCCAACCGCATTTCTATTACAAATTTCAAAGCATGTATGACAGTTTCATATTCCGTTTCATTATTGGTGGATGCAAACTCCAATCTGAAGGAAAAAGCCATTTTAATGCCCTCTGGCGAAATCAAAAAATTCCAATTCCATTACCTTCTCCATTTGATGATCCATCTACCAACACTTCCCATCTATCTGGCTCTATCAGTAGGTCCTTTGGGTTTCCATATTCTTCTTCTATATCCATCATTTCTTCCACTGCTTCATCATCTTCTAAAGGAAATTCTGCAAAAAATTCCGCGACAACTTGTGATTTGGGTGAAGATAGTACTTCATACTTAATTTTGAAGTGTGCTATTTGTGCATTCCATCTCTCAACTCTGGCTGATCTTTTTGAATTCTTCATTACTGATTCAATGGGTACCTTTGTAAATACCTTTATTGTATGTGCTTGAAAATATATGCGAAGTTTAAATGCTGCGTAAACTAGCGCCGAAATTAACTTTTCGATTTTTGAATAATTTTTCTCTGCGGAATTGAAGGTTTTACTGATGTAATAGATTGGTTTCTCAATTCCTGCATCTGCTCGCAACAACACAACACTTAATGCGTGCGATTTCGTCGCAAGATATAGTAATAGTTCTTCTCCTGGTTCTTCTTTTTGCAAAATAGATATATTCATCAGATAATCTTTTATTCCTTGCAGGGCTTTCTCGTATTCATCCGTCCATTTAAATTTTGTCCCCTTTTTGAGTATGTTGAAAAAGTGTTTGCATTTATCTGATGATCGCGAAACAAATCTCCCTAGTGAAGCTAAGAGTCCGTTTAACTTTTGTACATCTTTTATTATTGCTGGGGTTGGCATGTCTTGAACTGCTTGCACCTTCGCCGGATCAACTTGTATACCCTCTTTTGATACAATGTAGCCTAAAAATTTCCCTGACGCAACCCCAAAAATACACTTCTCTGGGTTAACTTTGATGTTAAACTGTCTCATTTGTTCAAAAATTTCTCTCAGATCTTGGACATGATCTTTTGCTTCTTTACTTTTTATTAACATGTCATCCACATACACCTCTAGTGTCTTATGTATCCAATTCGCAAACACTTTCTCTACCATTCTTTGGTATGTTGCTCCAGCATTTCATAAACCAAATGGCATTTTTGTATAACAATATAATCCTCTTGGGGCGAAAAAAGCAGTGTGTTCTTGATCTTCTTCAAATGAGAGGGATTTGATTATATCCTTTGTATCCATCTAAAGAAGATATTCTATCATTCCTTGCTGCGATTCTACCAATTTGTGGGATATCTGGTAATGGAAAACTATCTTTTGGGAAAGCTTTATTTAGATCAGTGAAATCTATACGATTCTTATCCCTTTATTCTTCTTTTTGAACTACTACCATGTTTGCTATCCACTCCGGATATTTTGCTTGTCTTATAATTCCTGCATCAAGCATCTTCTGTAACTGTTTTTCTATTTGAGGATGATATGTTGTTGCGATTTTTCTGATTCTTTGTTTGAATGGCCTTACATTTTTATCAATCTCCAATTTATGACATGCCACGAGACGGATCTATTCCTGCCCTCATCCATATCCCATGCGAAAATGTCTTTATATTCTCGCAGCAGACAACGTTCTTTCTTCCTCATCCTCCTCCATCTTAGTTCCAATTTTTAGTATTTTGGGTGCTTCTTTGGTCCCAACATTCACTTTCTTTGTTGGTTCTGCCGCGGTGTAACTGGCCTTAGGTTCTCGCATAGGTTTTGGTTCTTTTATCTCCTTTGCAGGTCCATTCCCTTCTTCCGAGATTTTGCCAGGTATGCCATTTCCTTCCTCTGCTTTTATCATGTAAATTCTAAATTCTTCTTCTTTCTTTGCTTCCCTTGCCATTTTCCTGCGATTCTTCCGCTTCTCTGCACGTCCTTCGTATTGCTTCACTTCAATTTGATAACATAATCTCGCTTTATCCATATCTCCTTTAATTTCACCGATCCCACTTGGCATAGGAAATTTAATGCATTGATGTAATGTCGACGCTACGGCTTTAATCACATGTATCCATGGTCTTCCCAACAACATGTTGTATGGTGATTCCATATCCACTACACAGAATATTACTCGTGTTTCGATTTCTCCTTAGTAAAATTCGCAACTCTATTTCTCCTTTTGGTTTTGTTACGATTTGCCAAAGCCATGAATATGATAGGTTGAAGGAGACATTTCTTCATTTTTGTACCCCATTTCTTTGTATGTATGGTAGAACATTATATCCACCGAACTCCCTGTATCCACCAAAGTTCTGTTTATTTTCCATTCTTCCATAATTTTTACCGTGTTCACCTTTTCTTTACGTGTGACTACTGTGATTACCAAAGGAGATTTGTGTCCCAAATTTTCTTTTGATATTTTTGCTGCTGTAAACGTAATTTTCTGTTTTTCCCAATCTCTCAAAGGTGATGTTTTCTCAACTGTTACAATTTTCTTTCCTTCAAAGTCTCGTTTATGTATTCTCCCTCCGACGTTCTCATAGAATTCATTGATCATTATTTTTGTGATCGATTTACACTCCAACCTTTTGGTAAACTTCTCTATCTTTATTGATTTATCCGCTTGTTTTATCATTTTCTTGATTTGAACAATTTTGATAACAATCTTCAATCTGTTCCTTCAATCAGTCCATGTTTCTAGCGCCATTATGTAGTTGCGTGGGAAATCCCACACTACACCCCTCACAAGATTCCATACAATTAAATCATTTTTAAGATGAACAATTATAAGTTTTTATTGATCAAACTCTAGAAATGTTACAAGATGAACATGAGATAAACCAAAGTATTACAATCACTCTAAACTTTCTCTCTCCTAATGACTTGCTCAACACTCGAAAAAGATCTCTCTCTTCCTTAAGCCTATTCGGCTCTTTATATATGACATTACATAGCGGATGACAGCTAAGCTGTCCTTTATTTTCGGGTATGCCTTGCGAAGTATCGCAAATGTACAAATGTCAAATCTCGCGACACTCCTCAATCTCGCTACACTGTCACATCTTTCTCGTGTTTTAGCTGTCGTCATCCATTACGTCGTTTTTACTTCCAACCTGCGATATCTTCGCAATGTGTCGTCTATGGATTTCGCGAGAATCTTGGTGTTGCGATATTCTGATCCTACAAAATGGTAACCAATATATTTAGCAATATTCTCAATTAACCAAAGATATTACATGGCCCAATAGGATATTTCTAAGTATGGAAATATTCTTACATTCTCCCACTAGTCCATGTGATAATCTATTTAACGGTTAATCGTAGAAAAACATAAGCGCGCATAATTTCTAGACAAATTTAATGGTTAAAGGTAATACCTTAACCAAGCAAATTACTTATGCAAGTCATGGCGGTGACACATTGTCCTTTTATCAACATGTTCCCTTCCATGTACCACAACACAAGCAACTTACTTAATCCGGCCTTAAATAGGGATATCATAATGGTCCACTAATGTCTTCAAAAGAAAACAATTTCTGTAACATTCATCCAATAACATAAAAGTATACTAAAGTGGATACAAAAATAAGTTTAGAATAATAACAATAATAAGATCTCAATAAGTGTTCAAACATAAGAAAAAGTGTAAGTGAAACTAATTATTTGTTACTCCCTCAAGACCCATGTTGCCAACATGTTCCAGAAAGGTCTTGGGAGATAACGCCTTCGTAAATGCATCTGCAATCATAAGTTTTGTGCCTATGTGTTCAATGAAATTCCGCAGCCATGAACAATGATTTGTAGACTCATAACATGCTACAAATTCAGCTTCCATTGTTGAGCCAGTGAGAATAGACTCTTTTGCACTTTTCCATGATATTGCTCCTCCAGCTAATAGAAAAAGATATCCAAAAGTGATCTTTCGAGTATCATTACATCCCATGAAATCGGAATCTGTATAGCCAGCCAACTCAAATTGATCTGACTTCATAAATGTGAGACGATGATCCTTCGTTCCTTGCAGGTACCTTAAAACTTTCTTTGCAGCTTTCCAGTGTTCAATCCCAGGATTCACAAGGTATCTTCCCAAAGATACCAACTATATAGTTGATATCTGGTCGTGTGCAAACTTGAGCATACATTAAACTTCCCACCACAGAAGCATAAGGGATTTTATCCATTTGTTTACGTTCCAGTCCATTCTTAGGACAAAGATTGAGTCCAAACTTGTCTCCTTTAGAAACCGTAACTATACTTGGCTTACATGCACTCATCTCAAACCTCTCTAGAATTCCTTCGATATATGCTTTCTGTGAGATTGATAATGTTCCAAGTGATCTATCACGGGTTATTTCTATCCCAATCACATAAGAAGCCTCACCCATATCTTTCATTTCGAAATTCTTCGAGAGATATTCCTTAGTTTCATGCATAAGGCCAAGATCACTACTCGCAAGTAGTATGTCATCTACATACAATACCAAAAATATGAACTTCCTCCCACTGATCTTGAGGTATATGCATGGATCTAAAACATTTTCTTCAAAACCAAATTTTTGAATGGTTTCGTTAAATTTTAGATACCACTGCCTGAAGGCTTGCTTAAGTCCATAAATTGATTTCTTAAGTTTGCAGACCATGTGTTCCTGTCCTTCTAGGACAAAACCTTCAAGTTGACACATGTAAATTTCTTCTTCAAGCTCACCATTAAGAAAGGCTATTTTCACATCAATTTGATGTAACTCAAGGTCATATTGAGCTACTAATGCTAGAATAATTCTGAGAGAGTCTTTCTTTGACACGGGAGAAAAAGTCTCTTTGTAATCAATGCCATCTTTATGAGTGAAACCTTTGGCTACAAGTCTAGCTTTATAACATTCAATATTTCCATTAGCATCGCGTTTGGTCTTAAAGACCCTTTTACACCTGATTGCTTTGTGTCCTTCAGGCAATTCAACGTTTTCCCATACTCCATTATCTCTACTTTCATATTAGTAATCCATTTACCAGAATTACTACACTTGATAGCTTGTGAATAAGAAATTGGATCTTTCATAATCCCTAAATCAAAATCCGATTCTTGTAGATAAACCACATAATCATCAGGAATAGCCCTTTTCCGTTCTCTAGTAGATCTTCTTAAGGCTAGTTCTTGTGGTTGTTCTACAATTTTTTCATTGGCAATAGTCTCATCATGAAGCTCCGGTGCCGTTATTTGTGTTTCTCCCTCATCAATCGGTTCTACAACCGGAGGAGTCACAATATCTGTAGAAATATGAGGTAAAGGGATTATTACTCTGATTTCTTGAACAGATTTTTCTTGCACTGGTGTACTCACAATAACTTCACCATCCTTAATGAATTTCGTATTTCCAGTTTCAACAATTCTCATACTATGGTTAGGACAATAAATAATATACCCCTTGGATTTTTCAGGAAAACCAATAAAGTAACCGCTAACAGTTTTCATATCCAATTTCTTTTCTTTGGGATTATAAACTTTAAAAACTGGCTGAACAACCCCAAACTTCCAGTGTTTTAAACTAGGTTTCCAGCCCCTCCACATTTCAAAAGGAGTCTTTGGAACTTATTTGCTTGGAACTCTGTTTAAAATGTACACAGCATAACGAAGAGCATACATCCACAAACTTAAGGGTAAACTCGCATGACTAATCATGCTTCTAACCATTTACATTATAGTATGATTTAGCCTTTCTGCTACACCATTCTGCCGTGAACCTAGCGTTGTGTATTGAGCAACAATTCCAAGCTTTTGAAGAAGTAAAGCGAAAGGTCCAGGATGTTGTCCTGTTTCGTCATACCTTCCATAATACTCTCCACCCCTATCAGACCTAATGATTTTCAGCTTCTTATCTAATTGCCTCTCAACTTCGGTAATGAATTGCTCTACAACATTCACAGATTGAGATTTATCATGTAATAAGTAAAGATAACAATAACGTGAAAAATCATCAATAAAGGTGATAAAATATTTCTCTCCTCCAAAAGTTGGAATGTCAAGGAATTCGGAACTTCTTGTGGCACCTTTCTTTGTGTGTTTTTTCATCTTGCATTTAATACAATCCACACAACTCTTATAATTAGTAAAATCAAGGTTCCGTAGAATCCTATCTTTTACCAATCTTTGAAGCTTTTCACGAGATATGTGTCCAAGCTTCTTATGCCACAATAATGAGGAATTACCCTCAGCATGTTCAGTTCTATCATTATGATGCATCGTTAAATAGGTTCCATGTATTGATTATGATGATAAATGTAACTTGTAAAGACCATCATAAAGATAAGCAGAACCAAAAACTTTAAATCTTTAAACAAACTAAAACATCTATTAGCAATTTGAAATTGAAAACCTTGTCTATCTAGTTGAGAAACTGAAATTAAATTGCACGAAATAGTTGGAACATAAAGAGTGTTTTCCAAATCAAGAAAGTATCCATGATTTAGAATCAGACGATAGGTGCATATAGCATTAACTGGGGCTTTATTGCCATTGCCCATAAAAAGGAAGTTTTCATTCTGGTTTGTGAGTTGGGTTGAAAGGTATCCTTGCATCGAATTAGAAACATGAACATTAGCACCAGAATCAAACCACCATGATAAAGAACATTCTTTAACAGTCAAATTTGTTTCAAAATAGCTTACGAATCCCAAAGGATTACCTTTCTTTTCGAACCGTTTTTGACGCTTAGTGCAATCTTTCTGAAAATGACCAGGTTTCTTACAGAAACGACACTTATTGTCATCTTGCATTGCCTTCTTCTTTTTAGGTTGACTAGAATTATTCTATGATGCTCCCTTATTGCCCTTTGCAGGCTTACGCTTAGTGTTCACTCCTTGGTTGACAAAATGCGTTTGATTAAGACCTTGCTGGTTTAGCCTAGCTTCCTCTTGAACCAACATGTTTCCCAGTTCATTTGCAGTCAACTTTTCCTTAATAGTGTTGTAATGCACTTGAAAAGGGGCATATTGTGGCGGAAGTGAGTTGAGAATGAATTGGACAAGAAAATTCTCATCCACAGTTAATTTCATCTTAGTAAGATTAGGAGCAATGCTTCGCATTTCAATTACGTGCTGGTGCATTGATCGTACACCAGTATACTTCATGGTGGTCAGATCAGCCATCAACTTCCCAGCTAGAGACTTATCCGCTGTCTTAAAGCGTTCCTTTGCGATTTCCATAAAGTCCTTAGCATTTTTAGGTTCGGAAAGCGATCCTTTAATGTTTGCATCAATATGCATTCGCATCAACTGTATGCTCAGCCTATCACTTCTCTCCCACTTTTTCAAGAAATCCTTATCTTCAGGGGAACTCTTATCATTCATAATTGGCTTTTCAATTTGGAGAGCAAGGTCAATATCCTGCACACCCAAAGTGAACTCAACATTCTCTTTCCATTCTGAGAAGTTGGTGCCATTGAAGAAAGTGATAGACGAAGTATACGAATGCGAAGACTTAGAACTAGAAGCTGTAAAACATGACAAAGATACGCAAAGTCAAACTCACACACATATAAATTAAGAAACTCCTGTGGGTAGAAACTTAAATAAAACAACAATCATGCCATAAAGTCATTAAAAAAATTCACACATATATAAGCAAGCAAAGACAAACATCTGTGGATATTATGCCTTTTATGGTTACATACATAATCATAATATTTATTCAAACATGTGAATTAGAGTTACCTGTGGGTAACTTTTCATTCTAATATGTATGACTAAATAGTTAATTTCTTTATGTTTATATAAACAAACACTTGAACAAACATCTCCTGTGGGTGATAGTTATTCTCATGTGATTGCACAAAACGGTGTAGACTTACAATGACATGTAGGCCTGTCAATATTTGTCCGATATCCGGAATCCGTTTCCGAATATTCGAGATCCTATACAATTTTATCCGTTTTATCGGATATCGGATATCAGATCGGATATTTCTTCCTTAACATATCGGAAACGGATTAGACCCCATCTGAAATGTTAATATCCGATATCCGATAGTATAGGAACTTATTAGTAATTTATCCTAATTTCGAGTCTAGTATCGGATATTGTCGGATAAATATCCGATAAATGTCAATTATGAAAATGTTTTACAAGGGTTTTTAAGCTTTTTTGGTATAACCGGATATTATCGGATATTTATCGGATATCCGACAGCTTAACTTATCGGAATCGATATCTGATTTTGATATCCTATAGGATATCATCGGATATCGAATATCCGGTAGTGCTTAACCTGTCGGATATCGGATTTCTAAATATCCGACGGATATTCTTCCATTGACAGGCCTAATGACATGTTAATATAACATAACACTTTAGTATCACTGTGGTGATAGCTAAAGAGCATACAATTCAAACATTTTGGTGATCTAAAAAAATATTATAGTTATTACCATACAATAAAGTTCTATACATGTTCATATTAAAGGGGAAGGATGCATTGACATGGTTATAATGACATAATCCGTTGACATGGTTGTCATTTTACATACCAAACCCAACCGGCAATGATTTTAAAGCTAATATTCTGGCGACATGTTCCTCGTATAAAACTCTACATCCCTACTAAACAGGAGAGAATTCCGAAATACAAAACTTCACCATCCACATATTTTAATATCAACCGTTAATCTTAAACGGTTGATATTCAAAATGGTAGATAGTGGTCTTATACATCTCGAAATGATCTCATTTTTGGTGGGAGTGTAGAGACTTATAAGAAGAACATATCATCAAAAAATTAGCCTCGAATTCATTGCCCGTTGGGTTTGGTAGAGAAAATGACGCTAAAATGTCAAGATTATGTCATTATAACCATGTCAACGGATCCTACCCCCATATTAAAAACCAAAATTAAAAGTCAAAAGTCAAAGTCAACATACGAAAGTCAACAGTCAAACAGTCAAGTCAAACAGTCAGTCAGAGGCAACGACAGAAGTCAAACAGTCTGTCAAAGTCAACGACATAAGTCAAATAGTCGGTCAAAGTCAACAGTGGTAGTCAAGCGATCGATTCAGACAATCAAGCAGGTCAAAGTCGGACATTATGGTCAAGCTTATTTTTTCTTAATGTCAAACCAAGATGATTTTAACCTTATGGGCTTGTCCAAAACAGAACCCAACATACATTTCATGTTTATATTATAGTTAAGAAATATTAAACCAAGCCCAATAAACTTTCATAAACATCATTGTGAGCCCCATACATATAAACTTTCATTTTTCATAAACGTTTCACATAACCGTAGCCGCATACTTCGCATATTAAACAAACGTTTTGAGTACTTTACGCATGAATCAAACAAAACATGTTATTAATCATAAATTAATTGCATCATCATGTTATATCACGTCAAGCGAAAATCATACGAGATCATATCATTTTCAATCGGATGAAACAACACATCAAATCTTTCTTATATGTTATAAATCCAATAATCATAGAAACATATCAAGCTATTATAGGTGAGCCCATATTATAATTAGCATGATCTAAAAAAATATAGCCGCATGATTTATTTGCTCAATCAATCAAAATTGAATATCAATCAAGTAAGACAAAATATTCATATTTATAAATGGTACATAAACATGAATATTAATAATCAAACAAACATACTATGGATTGATATAAACACAACAACTGCATACAATAATCAAGGACAATCATGGAGTTCTAAACCAGGCTCGATGCCAAATATAAGTTTTATTTTATATACATAACGGTCGGATCTTCGAACAACATGATAATCACAATACGCATAGTTGTGTTATAGAATACCTGATGAAGCCATTGATTGAATCCAAGAAATCCTCCAAGGATGCAAGTGATAGGTGTAGAATACACCGTATTTACTATTTAGTAGTTACGCTTTCTTTGCTATTTTTCTTGTGAATTATGTACTTTACGTGTGTTTTTGAGTTATTAGGTACTCTAAGGAGTCGCACGGAGGAAAAGAAGCGGAAATCACCCAAATTGAGCCAAAGGGCAAAATTGTCATTTCGAGGGCGAACACTATCAGGAACCAAACCAAGGTTAAGGGGCAACTTGGGAGTAGTACTAAATAGAGCCATTTTGTGGTTAAGGGGTTGCTAGATGGGTGGCCCTTATCCGAGAAGGTGGGTGTCTTTAGCACCACTACTTCTCTTGTACCCTAAATCGAGAGTGTTTCTCTCGTTTATCACCTCAATTCATTTCCACTGAAAATCGAGAGAAAAGGGATTGGAATCACTGAGGATTGCATATTATGAAATTCGGAGGAATTGGACGGAAGAATTCATGTGTTAAATGTTATTACTATTGAAGAAATCGATTACGATTTAGAAAAGAAGCCGATGTTATAAGGGAAGATATGGAGATGAATCTCGGAGTGGAATTGGTCGTGGGTGTTGATTCATTGAGATGAAGAACCGAATCTGATGCTGTGAACCAGATGGAGAGATTCAGGGGCAAGATTTATGTAGTAGCAGGTTTTCCCACACTACACCCCTTACTCGATTTTGCTTAATTAACCCATTGAAAGTAGTAAGATCAAGAATATTTATTGATTGAATTCATAAAATGTTTACACAGGATTATAGAATTATACTTAGAAATTAAAGCTTGTAGGATCATAATATCGCAATGCATAGGGCTCGCGGGATCAATAAACAGACGGTACCGCGAGGGAGTCGCGAGGAAACTAAAATAAACGACGCGATGAGAAACGACACACAAAACAAGCGAAAGACATGGAACTGGCGAGGTTAAGAAGTGTCGCGAGATTGAATAGTTGTACAGCGACACTTCGCGAGACATTCCAGAAAATAAAGGATAGCTTAGCTGTCATCCACTATGTATTACCCTATATAAAGGGTCGAGTGAGTCATTGTAGGGGGGAGATCTTTTGAGAATTGTTAGGGAAGTCATTAGGAGAGAAAAGTTTAAGAGTGTTTTAACTTCTAAGTGTAATTCTATTTTTCCTGTGTAAACACTTCATGAATTCAATCAATAAATGTTCTTGATCTTACATCTTCTAATGGATTAATTAAGCAAAATCGAGTAAGGGGTGTAGTGTGGGAAATCCTGCTACTACATATGCGCTAGAAACAGGGACTGTGCAGAGATTGACGTAGAAATTGGAAGGAATTTGGATTAACAGAAAAAAAAAAAAAAAAAAAAAAAAAAATTTTGGAGAAGATACTCAAAAATTCATTGGAAAAGAAAAATGGCTAGAAGAAGAAATGTACAAGGGCAACCAACGATTGTAAGAAGAAGTGGGAGACTTGCTGGAGAAAGGAGGAATGAAACGGGGAGAATCATCAAGGATGAATAGGAGAAATGATGGAGAAGATCAAAATCAACCACCAATCTCCCCGATAGCAAACACGGCTGAGGATTATGATAGAGTAAGTGTACATACTTGGAGATCGATTACGAAGACGAGAGAGAAGAGGAGCGGCGGTTGGTGAACAATGGACAAGGAGGAGGAGAGCAAGAAATGAATGGAGAAATGAATCCGGGTAACGAAGAAATCGCGGCATTAGAAAGATTGAGACAAACAATACATGAGGAGAGACGGCTAGAGGCGGAAGAACGAGCAAACTTGACAAGACAAGAATCATGAATTGAGGATGGAAAATATGAGGTTGCAAAATAGGAGATCTAGAAGTAGCGTGAGATCAAGTTCAAGATCGAATGGAGAAGAAAGAAGGAGAGTTTTACCAACGAAAGCACCAATGAAGAAACACAAAATCCGAATATAGAGCATGGCGAGAGAAGAGGAGAAATAGAAGATCGTTATATTCCTCGGCCAAAATCTTCAAAATGAGCGGAATAGGGAAAATCAAGGAAACATGCAACTCCAAGAACCGAATGACCAGTTCTTTGAAGGGAGAATAATCTTGCATGGGAGAGAAGAATTGAGAAGAAACCGAGAGATCGAAGATGACATTGAGAGACACTACATTGAACAAGCGCGACTAGCTCGCGAAAGAGAAAGAATGAGAGAAGAAATGGAAAATCAAGAGATGGAAGAAGCAATCCGGCAAAATAACCATGACAACCGCGAGAGAAGGAGGGAACAAAATCGTACCAATAGAAATATTAATGAAGAATATGAGAGGGTGCGAGATGATGAGAGGCGAGAGGCAACCAAGAAGAGAGAACAACCGATATAATGGCGTGCGGGTGTGAAAGAAACGAAGAAGAGCGTCGCGAGGAAAGAAGAGGAGAAAATAACGAGCGGGAAGGTCAAAATAGGCACGAGCGAAGAAGGAGAGAAGCGAGCTAAAAAGACCGGTAGAATCAAATTAGAGGCAAATGAACAAATCTTAAGAGAACTAGCTGAAATGAGAGGATTCTTGAATAATAGAAGGGAAGGAGGAAGGAGACAGGTTAGACGAAGCTATTGCGAAGCCGCGAAGAATCCCTTCACGCTAGAAACGCAGATGGGAGGAATACCTCCTAAGTGCAATCTACTGCATTAACCAACATCTTTGATGGAACAACTTTGTGCGATACAACACATTAAGGCTTATATGAGATGTATGTTACAATGGGAGAATCATGATGCCATATTGTGCAAATATTTCGCGTCAAGCTTAATAGGAGAAGCACTAAAGTGGTTTGAAAGTCTACCAAGGAACACAATCACATCATTTAACCATTTACAAGCCACATTCCTGGGAGCATACATAAGTAACAACTCTTCACGACCAGGTATTGAAGATGTATTCGGGTTGAAACAAAGGGTTGGCGAGAGCTTAAGGCGATTGACAATAAGATGGAGAACCATGTGTAGCGAAATGGCAGGACGGGTTGAGGAGAGATATCTCATCCTCTCATTTGTGAATGCTCTCTTCGCGACTAACTTGTTATACATTCAAATTTTTAGAGTCAAAAATACAATCACGATGGCGAAGCTGCGAGAATTACGGGAAGAATATATCACCTTAGAAGAAAGACGAGAATGAAATGAATTCTTATCCGATCGCGAACACAAACTCGAATGCTGCAGAACGCAAGCTTGTTACCTCGATTCATCAATACGGTGGCGAGCACTTCGCAAGGACGAGCAAGCGAGGAAGGGCGATGAGAGACGGCGGAAGATAGTAGCTATGGGAAGCCATGACCGGGAGGAATTTGAACAAGAAAGGAACTACTATAACCGTAACAACAATAATAAGATTCGAGAGGCTAGACAATGTGCAAGAAACTTATGGTGGACGAAGGCAATATAACCATGGAGGCGCGAGAAGCCGCGAGAATAGTATGGGAACCAATTAGGATGCCTCCACTGAATGCTAGTGTGGAAAAGATGCGGGAGGCTATACTCGTGATGGAAGAAGTACCGGCACCTTGGAACGCGGGGATGGAACCACCACCGGGCGATAGAAGTCATGAGTTTTGTTCTTACCATCGCTTCCATGGACATCAAACAAACGATTGCGAGAAACGTAAAGAGAATTATTCTCGGGATGATTGATCAAGGGAAAGTTGAATCACTTTCTAAAGGGAGAAGAAAAAGGCCAAACATTACCACCACCACCGAAATGCACGAACAGTGTCGGCGAAAGGAAAGGAAACATTTGTGATAGAAATCGGAACGAAAGCCAAAAATTTGAATTGCAACTCTATCGTCCACTCTTATCGCACAATCGAAGATTTTCATGACAACGTGCTCGGTAGAGTCTTTGCGAGAGATGCGATGATAAAGAAATAATGAGCACAGCGAGAACAGCCTTGATTAGAAAAGTGGCGGTGAAGACTATTTCTTTCTCTGCGGATGAAGTGCCAAAAGGAAGAGAAACACATGATAGCCCGTTGGTTGTGAAACTAGAGATTAACCCAAACCGATTGATGGAGAAGATGATGAGGCGAGAAGCTTGTTGGGCGATCAACCGAATCTTAATCGACACCGGAAGTTCGGTGAATATTCTCTTCTACCATACTTACAAGACGATGGGAGGAAAAGATGAGGATTTGATCCCCTCTACATACAAGATATATGGCTTTAATGGCACTGCAAACAAACCAAAGGGAGAGGTTCACATGAGAATACCTCTACAAGGATTATCAAGCGATATTTTATTACGTGTGGTTGACGTGGAATCTCCATACAATGCGTTGATTGGGAGGCCATGGCTTCATGAAATCTTGGGAGTCGCGTCAACATATCATCAATGTATTAAATTCCCACATCCAAATGGCATTGGTATTATACAGGGAGATTGGAAGGAGTCGCAACAATGTCATGAAGTAGATGTAGAAAGCTGCGAAGAAAGGAATGCCAAAAGAAAAGGTTGGAAACAACATGTGAGAGATGAGCAGAGAAAGGAAAAATTGATGGTAGATGCTATAGAAGTGAGGGCTGAACATATCTCGCGAGGTGAATCCCTGGAGACAGACCAATATTATGACAACAAAGAAGCAGAAGATATGAGGAACAAAAGGCATAAGAAGTGAGCAATCAATAAAAGCGGGAGCAAAAGTAGCAGCTGGAGTAGTGATGTGCGAGAATCTCGCAACAACGAGTAAAATGAGAATTCGATTAAGAAAGAAAAGTGAAATACAACAAGTGAAACAAAACTATGCGAATACTTCGCAAACAAATATCAGCAAATGATGAAATATGAATGAATGAATGATTTAACAAATATGAATGCGCAAAAGAATGGGACGAACCTTTATGGCGTACACCCTAGTTCGCGAATAACATTTCGTAAGAGGCAAATGTAAGACCTAAAGTGCGTCATATAAGGGGTATCTCTCGCCATGGTTCGGGGGAAGGTTACACCGCTCTGAAGCTTTGAACCATGAAAATTTGGGGCCCATGAAAGCCTATCCGGAAGAGGTACCTTGGATTCCCAACTATATATGTAGGTTATACCCTGGTTGGGCGACCGAGGGTCTCTTCTTAGGAGTCGATGTATGCACAAGGCGCCGAGGTACACGTTGAGCGAGTGCCGGGATGGATGAACCTACCACAGCCATTCTTGGCAAGTCTTGGCATGCGTTGCACTCGCCCGAAGAAAACTCCACTTAGGGTGCAGTCTCGTAACCATAAACCATATAGGTATAAGGGATAAGAGGCTGCGAAAACAAGCTGGTTGTTGTTAAGACCGGATGGGAGGAGCTAGTCTTGTATGGCCGATGTTTCGCCTCCTTGAAGGGGCAACCGGGAGATGATAAGGCGACACTCTCCATTAGGGGGTGTCAAAGCAGACGCAAATGTCATGAGGCTTTGTTTTTCGCAAGAGACTTAGGCTTGTCATATTTGTGCAATGATCCTGAAGAGGCAATAATACTAACGCGAGGGTAAGGCGAGATCAATGGGTCTTTACACGAAAGTGTACGGACGTCTGCGATTTCGTCGCACGCACGGCAATGTCAGGGGGCTTTATGTTCGCAAGGATATCTAGGCCTGTCATATTGTCGCAACTAAAACATCCTGCAGAGGCAAAAATACTTGGAAAATGATAAGACAAGATCAATGGGTCTTTACATGCAAGTGAAAAAGACGTCCTGCGATTTTGTCGCGATAAAAGGTGGCAGGGGAGGACCTCTAATTAGGGAGGTCTAACTCGGAAGACCACACAAAAATGATAAGGCAAGGTCAATGAGCCATCACATGAAAATGTAAAGGCGGTCTGCGACCTTGTCGCAACAAAAGAGATAGAATTCTCAATTCATGAAAATACCCGCGACTCCGTCGCGATGATCCATTTCAATCAACAATAAGATTATTATCAAATACAAGAAGATAACCAAAAAGATCCCATCTGAAGATAAATAACAGAGGCAAGTATGGGAATGGAAAAGATGGAACATTGTTATTTATCTTCTGACGAAAGAGTTATACATCAATAACGTTAGCCAAGTATATTACAAGGAAGAACTACCAAAAAGGGGGAGTGAAGATTGAATTCATGGGGAAAAAATCCAAGAAGTTCACTATAACAAAGATACAGCAATATACGAGATATTACACGCAAAAAAAGAAAACAAAAAGAGTTATATCTTTGGTGATTCTTCTTCTTCATCGATTCCTCGGTTTTATTATTCTCATCGCCAAAATTTTCTTCTTCGCCGGCTTCACTATCGAAACATCGGAGACGGGTAGATTCTCGGGAACCTTTTCAAGAAGCCGGGGATATGTATGCGAGAGGATGTTACGGTGCTTACAAACATACTCCATGGCTCCATTGCGAAAACGAACAGCATCATTACTAAAGTTCTCCACTGTTGTTTCAAATTGTTTCTTCAACTTGGAATACTTGTTATTACGAAGGGAAAGACTCTTGGCGAGCTGTTCTTTTTCGGTTTCGAGTTCTTCAATTCTCATTTGGAAAATTCCCGTGAGTTGTTCCTTCTCGATTCAAGCTCTCTAATTCTAACCTTGAAGCCTCTTCTCGGTTAAAATAAGTAACAACAAGTTAATAATTTACAAGCAATACTACGAAGTAAGAAGTAGTAAGGTGTAATAAATAACCTTCTCTATCGGATATCATATCTTTAACCAAGGAAGTATGCTCGGCGTGAAGACTAACATCAACACCTAGATTATTTACGGCATTATCTAAAACTTTCGCTGCCAGGCGAATTCATCGTCACTATTTATAACAAGGAGGGAGCGAATTTGATCTTCTCGCTCACTAAGCAAGGAATTACAGCGAAGCAATTCATCCCGCTCAATTTGTAATTCAAGGAGAGATTTTTGAAATGTTGCTAATGCACATGTGCACCATTGTTAGCAATGCGATCTTTATCATCTATATGGTCACTAATTTTCTTCCTCAAAATTTTGATTTCTTTATTGGACTCGAGAAACATTCGTTTAAATTGGTTGGCGACACTTAAACCGGATCTATGTTCAATTTCTAAAAGACGATATTTGGTCCGAAGTTCATTTAATGAAAGGGAGTTAATTTTGTTTGATGAACTACTTAAAGAGTTGTTGAGGTGAGCGAGAAGAAGGTTATTATCCATAGGATCGGGAAATGTATGGAGAAGAATAGCCTCATCGGAGAGATTATATACATCTGCGAAAGTAATAAGTTAGGTAGCAATAGGCGACCATTAAAATAAAAATAGTAAAAGGAGGTAAAATTTTATACCATAAAGTTCTTTGATTGGCATTTTGAAGAGTGGACACCTTATCCTTTTGGGAGTCAAGTTCGGTGTTTAACTTTTGAATTCTCTCGTCTTTATCGCGAGATGACGCGGACTTCGGTCTCTAATTCTTGAATCTTCTTGCCCAATTGCAAATTCTTCTTTTCAAGATTGTTGCGTCTTCTCTCAAGGTCTGAGGCAACTACAAAGGAAGATCTTCCAACCTATAAAAGAAGATAGAAAAATCATTAAAACATATATATATATACTTAAACAATTTAAAGTTAGCGAGGAAGTATGATTGTACACATACCGAGACCCAAGTGCATTCAAAAGGTCAGGAGACACAACTCTAGAGACTCCATTGAATGAATTATTGCCTTCGATAAAGCAGCATTACACACGTTTGCGAGAGCCCCGCAAAGAGAAGCTAGGGGAGCATCTCCCATTCCTTGGAAACTTGATGCGAGAAAATCTTGGATAAGCCGATCCATGGAAGAAGCTGTCGATGGAATCTTCTTGGCGAGAGAAGGATTCGATTCATGGTTATCCTCGTCGGAAGATTCGGAGCTTGAGCTAAGGCGAGAAGAGGATTGGACCTTTCGCTTCTTAGTTAAGGGGGCGGAGGATTTACCCTTGCGGCGGCAGTTTTACCCTTACTTTTAGTCTTCGCAAACAATAGTTTCTTCAACTCCAACCTTCACATACGCGTCAAGATAAGAAACAGAGGCAACAATACTGTTTTAAATAAGAAGAAAGGAAGTGATTCTTACTTCACTCGTAAGTGATCGAAGCAATGTCAAAGTATCCTCAGACGGATCCTTTTTGTACCTTCGTCTCAACTTTGGCTATCGAAAGATTTCACAAACTTAGCAATTATAGAAAGAAAGTTGCGAAAGCAAGATTTGAAGTCGGAGACATACCTCTTTCTTCTTCTCGGGCCATTTGAATTCCCAAGGATGATATCTGCGAGATTCGCGGGAAGAATATGCGAGCCCGCGATGTAAGGACCATTTAAGATCAAGGGTACGACCCACCATTTCTCATCTTTGGAATGACGAGGAGAGGTATTATTGCACAGGTGCCAATCAATGTCTTGCATGAGTAATTTATCTTGAGAGACATTATCCTTTTTCTTTAGGCGAACGCCCAAAGAGATTTCGCATTCACCATAGTTATCAACGAGTAATTTTCAAAAAAGTTTTCCACAGTGTATTTCTCATGACTATTTCCAAGTCTGCGAATTTGGGATTTACGACGAAAATTAGAATATAAAGATCCTTTGCACTGCACGCGGTTCGCGAACTCAAGCATCGGGCGAATACAATCGCCACTTAATTGATAAACGGCCCGAGAGAATTTTTCATGGGCCAAAATTTCATAAAATAAAGGCAACTCGGATTGTACAAGGGAATAGGAAGTCCCGCGAGAAGGCGACCGAGCGAGACTATAATCTTTTGATCATTACATTGATGATCGGAGAAAAGATTCTGAAAAGAATAGATGAGGGTTCTTGATCGGGAATGGTTGACGAGTAAAACCCTTCTCGAGCAACTTACGTTGAACTTCTTCAAAAGAAGTTTTGTATGCCTGTTGATGGAAGCCATTTATCGGTATGGGAATGGATGGAAGATTAAAGATTAAAAACAGCGCTAGAAAGGATGAAGAAAAGCTTTGCGGTAGCGGGAGCGCAAATTGCGGAAGGAGAGAATCAAAGAAAAGTTGCGAGACAAACTAAAAGATGAAAAGGAGGGGAAAAGAAAACTATATATAGGGAAAAGAGCCTCGAGAAAAACGAGGTCATTTAATGCGAAGAGACATGAACGGTTAAGAAAAAGTGGTTGAAAGAGACGTGTCAAGAGAAGACATTAATAATCAAAATCCGTGTAAAAGTACAAAAGCTGAAGATTCTAAAGATAAGCGATCGCGGCAACAATATTGTAAAAATCTCATGATACTCTTCCCTCGCGGGGAGAAATATGAGGAGAGATAAGAGACGATACTTCATATATATCTCAAAGAAGCTCAGGAACTTCGCAAAAGAATAGAGGCAAGTACGTACTTTTCAAGTACAATATTCTTACGCTCGTTCCTTCATCAACAAAGATCAAAGATTACTACAACAACGGATTTTTCCTTCAAGATCGCTCTTCAAGCAATATTCAAGGAAAAAGAGGCAAGATGTAGGATCATAATATCGCAATGCATAGGGCTCGCGGGATCAATAAACGAGCGGGTACCGCGAGGGAAATCGCGAGGAAACTAAAATAAACGACGCGATGAGAAACACACACAAAACAAGCGAAAGACATGGAACTGGCGAGGTTAAGAAGTGTCGCGAGATTGAATAGTTGTACAATCAATAAATGCGACACTTCGCGAGACATTCCAGAAAATAAAGGATAGCTTAGTTGTCATCCACTATGTATTACCCTATATAAAGGGTCGAGTGAGTGCATTGTAAAGGGGAGATCTTTTGAGAATTGTAAGGCAAGTCATTAGGAGAGAGAAAGTTTAAGAGTGTTTTAACTTCTAAGTGTAATTCTATTTTCTGTGTAAACACTTCATGAATTCAATCAATAAATGTTCTTGATCTTACATCTTCTAATGGATTAATTAAGCAAAAACGAGTAAGGGGTGTAGTGTGGGAAATCCTGCTACTACATACATCTTGCCTCTTTTTCCTTGAATATTGCTTGAAGAGCGATTTGAAGGAAAAATTCATTGTTGTCATATTCCTTGGTTTCAGTTGGTGAAGGAACGAGCGAAAGAATACTTTTCTTAAAAAGTACGTACTTGCCTCTATTCTTTTGTGAAGTTCCGAAGCTTCTTTGTAATACATATGCGAAGTGTCATTTCTTGCCTCATGAATTATAGAAAATAGTCATTTTCGCAAGCTATTCTCGCCGATTAGGAAATATGTTGTATATTTGGATTCTTCTAAAGTTCTTTTCGTCTGTCTTCCTTGGATTTAGTAGTGACCGTTTGCACGTGTCCATATTTACCTCTTTTACCGGTGCATTTAATGTTAACCGGTCATAACATTTTTTCTATTTATAGGAGCATCCCCTGTGAAGAATTTTCCTTTTCCTTTTTATCTTCTTCATCATCTGCAAGTGTTCTTCTTCTTCATCGTTCTGCAAGTGTTTGTCTATTATTGTCTCTTACCGTCTTCTTCACCATTTTTGCTGTTTCCCTAGCAATTGTTACTCTCATGGCGTCCAGGTTTGTTAATTGTGCCATATCTGGCTGATTTTATGGTTGATCAAATTAGCTTTTCTTGTTGAAATCACACTGGTATGATTAACTTTGTAATTCTCTTTCTGCCATTGTTGTTTAGCAAGAACCAATCCAGAACTAAATTTACCGTGAAGGACCCTCTTCTTTCTTTGGGCTCGCCATCGAAACCTACTTCGCAACAAGAACCCCTCATGCAACAAAAGCCCTCTTCGCGAGCAAAATCTACAGCTTCAAAAAGACAGTCTGCGAGTGACAAGGTATCTAAGAAACATTAGTTTTTATTTACAATGCATTGTTGCCTCTGTTTCTTATTTAATTTGTCATTCGCAAGATGATAAAATTACTGGTGATACTCCCAAAAGGCTCCGCCACTCTAAACCTGTTACCCCCAACGTTCCATTTCCTCCATTCACATCTTCGTCTCTGCTGCTGCGAAATCTTCGCAAGATAATTTTGTGCCTCTTTCTTCTGGTAACATTACTGGCGACAATGTTTCTATACCTCAACTCCTCATAGACCAAGTTCCTTTCAATTGTCCTACTACAAACAATATTATACCTTCTCCTGCTGTCAATGTCCCTGCTATTTCTCCAATCACTTCTCTCCCTGAAACCTCCTTTTCTCATGAGGTTCCTTTGACAAAAGACGACTCATCTTCTTTGCCTGAACAAATTCCTCTAACTCCGGAAAATTTGGAGGGGATAGATGTGGCCTTTAAGGTCCTTTCTGATCTCGTCAATGACGCCAAAAAGACTTCTGCAGATCCTGTCAAATCCAATGTCTGCGAGATTTTAAGTAAACATCTTGGTCCTGATAGGATCTCGCAAGTATCTTTAGTTCAAGAGATTAATAAGTTGAAGGATGATCTCCAAGTTATGGCTGTGAAATGCAATAATCTCCACCTTGAAAATCAAAAATTTCACAGTATCTCACTTGATCGTGATAATCTTCGCAAGAAGAATGAAGAATTAAAAGGTATGTTCTCGCCATCATGATAATTCTTCCTATATATATATATATATATATATTTTTTTTTTTTTTTTTTTTTTTTTAAACTCAAACCCATGTTCGTCCTCCAAGTATTAAACCAGAAACGAATAATGGAGATATACCAGACGGAGTCTATCGTTGAAGAAGTTCGAGTTGAAAGAGATGCTTGGATGGAGCAGTATAATCTCTTAGATAATCTTCATACCTATGCAGCTGATCAAATAAATAACTTGTCTAAAGAGAATTTTGATTTATCGCAAAATCAAGACTCATTAACTAATGACTTATCTCGCCTCTCTTATGCTTTGACTAAAACTAATTTGGAGTTGGAAACTTTATCAGATGAGAATCGAACTCTTTCTCAAGAGAAACGTTCTCTGTTGAATAAGATGGCGAGCTACTCGCAGCAGTATAATGCTTGTCAAAAGTTATGTGAAGAATACGAACAAGCTAAGCATACTCTGAAAAACCAACTTGAAGAAATTACTGCCGAGAGAGATAAACTTATTCAAGGTAGAATAACTTTGAGTGTAAAAGCGAAGCAATTCCAAGAACAATGTGTCAAATTAGAAAAATCCAACTCTACTCTGGCGACCGAAAATTCCATACTTGTTTCCAATGAAAAGAATTTGCGAACTCGATTGAAAGGCTTAGTGGGAGATTCATTTGATGATGTCATGGACCGCTTGGGGATAATTTCGCGACTTTAATTCAACATCTTACTTCTCAAAAGGAAGGTAGTCAAATTATTTGACTATCTTAATTTATGTATCTATTCCATGAATGCTTTATCACCCCAAAATGCCAATAATGTTCGATAAGAATTTTCTCCGATCTTGTATATTTGTTATGCGGACTCGAGAGAAAGCTTCGCTCCACTATCTCCACCCTCGTGTCGGATTATTCTAAAATTCGCAAGGAAAATGGACTACTCTCCGCGTCTCTTGCTCGTTCTCGCGACCGTGCAGAGCGAAGATTTGATTATATGTCTTGTTGTAAAGACATAGATAGTAAGAACCAACAAAAGGCGCTGCTTCGTCAATTCCCCCTCAAAGCTGAAATCCTTGTGAATGAGATTTTACTGTCTAAATCTCTTGATCCTATACATGTTGATCCTCTGGAAGTAAGTGACGACGAAGTCCCTAATCCTCCTGATAGCGATTATGACTATGAAAGCGGCGAAAATCTCTCTGATAAGGAAATCGTTGATGAAGATCTGAATAGAAAAATTTCTGATGAAAGTCCAGCAATTGGCGAGAACAAAGGTGATGAAAATATTGCTGAAGAAAATCCATCAACTGGCGGATGTGAAGCTGATAAAGGCGCAGAAAAGCCTCAACCATCCTCGTATTTGATAATGCGATGTAGAGAATTAAATTCTCTTTGTAATTTGTTAGAATTCCTTTTTGTTTGAGTGACTTAACTCTTTTGATTGAGTAATTTCCATATTTCTTTCTTCCTTTCTTAGATAAGACCATCTTGCGAGCATGTTCGCTCATTGAATCTTGTATTAAGTAAATTCATCCCAATCAGGGATTTGATTTTAATTCTTCTCTCTGCGACAAGGTCGCAGGCCGCCTTTACATTTTCATGCTTTATTTTATCCATTGACCTTGCCTTATCAATTTTATGTGGTCTTCCAAGTTAGACCTCCCTAGTTAGAGGTCTTCCCCTGCCACCTTTCATCGCGACAAAATCGCAGGACGTCTTTACACTTGCATGTAAAGACCCATTGATCTTGCCTTATCATTTTCCAAGTATTTTTGCCTCTGCAGGATGTTTTAGTTGCAACAATATGACAGGCCTAAATATCCTTGCGAACATAAAGCCCCATGACATTGCCGTCGTGCGACGAAATCGCAGGACGTCCGTACACTTTTGTGTAAAGACCCATTGATCTCGCCTTACCCTCGCGTTAGTATTATTGCCTCTGCAGGATCGTATTGCACAAATATGACAAGCCTAAATTCTCTTGCGAAAACATAGCCTTATGACATTTGCGTCTGTTTTGACACCCCCCCTAATGGAGAGCGTCGCCCTTATCATCTCCCCGGTTGCCCCTTCAAGGAGGCGAAACATCGGCCATACAAGACTAGCTCCTCCCATCCGGTCTTAACAACAACCAGTTGTTTTCGCAGTCTCTTATCCCTTATACCTATATGGTTTATGGTTACGAGACTGCACCCTAAGTGGAGTTTTCTTCGGGCGAGTGCAACATATGCCAAGACTTGCCAAGAATGGCCAGGGTAGGTTCATCCATCCCGGGCACTCTGGCTCAACCGTGTACCTCGGCGCCTTGAGCATACACTGACTCCTAAGGAGAGACCCTCGGTCGCCCAACCAGGGTATAACCTACATATATAGTTGGGAATCCAAGGTATCTCCCCCGGATAGGCTTTCATGGGCCCCAAATTTTCATGACTCAGGCTTCAGGAGCGGTGTAACCTTTCCCCTGAGCCATGTTGAGAGATACCCCCTTATATGACGCACTTTAGGTCTTACATTTGCCTCTTACGAAATGTTATTCGCGAACTAGGGTGTACGCCATAAAGGTTCGTCCCATTCATTCATTCTTTTATTCAATCATTCTTTAGCATTTGCTATTTTGCTTGCGAGATATTCGCCAATTCATTCATTTAATCAATCATTATCTCTTGTTGTTTTGTTAAGCCATTCATGACTTTTTTTGTTATTCTTGTCGCGAGATCATCGCGGATTTTCTCTGCATTTTACTGAATGTCGCAAATATTTTGCGAAGAAGTACTTCATCTTGATTCCTTTTACCTCTCTCATTTTTATGGATAATATTTCTTTAGATATAACCTGTTCCATGGTCTATCCAATTTTTGTCCCACATCTCTTCCTTCGGGATCCATCAATCTATATGCCCCTGTACCAACTACCTCTTTAATGATATAAGGTCCATCCCATTTTCTCGCCAATTTGCCTCCACTTTCACGTTGATATATAGGGGTTTCTCGCAACACCAAATCCCCTGGTTGGAACTCACGTATTTTTACACGTTTGTTATATTCTCTTGCCAATCTTCGCTGGTAATTCTCCATGTGTCGCAAGGCTTTTTCTCGTTTTTCTTCCAATTCATCCAACTTGATTAGAATGTTGCCTGCGCTAAGATTTTTCTCCCAGACCTCTTTTTTGGTTGTCGGAATCACGACCTCTGTTGGTAGTCTTGCTTGACTCCGTAAGTTAAGCAAAAAGGGGACATTCTGTGGCTTCTCTTCTAGTTGTATTATAAGCCCATACTGCATTGGGTACTTGTTCGCACCATCCTCTATTGTGTCCTTCCAACTTTTTCTTCAATATATCAGCAATTGTTTTGTTTGTTTCCTCCGCTTGGCCATTAGCTTGTGGATATAATGGGGTTGATTTTCCACATCTTATCTGAAATGCATTGAGCAGCAATTCTATATTTTGCCCTTCAAACTGCTTCCCATTATCAGATACTAATTGTGCGGGGATCCCAAATCTGCATATAATATTTTCAAATATGAAAGTAAAAATATCCTTATCGCGAATGTGCTGGACCGCTTTTACCTCTGCCCATTTTGTGAAATAGTCCGTTGCGACGATTAAGTACCTTTTTTGTCCTGTTCCCGGTAAGAATGGTCCTACAATATCTAAACCCCATTTTCCGAAAGGCCACACACTTTTTGAAGAATTTAACGGTGCTCCAGGTGCATGTATCTTCTTCCCATGTCTTTGACAATCTTCGCAGCGTCTGGATATTGCTTTCGCGTCCTCATGCATATATGGCCAATAATATCCTTGTGTCTTTGCCTTATATGCCAAAG
This sequence comes from Papaver armeniacum, assembly GCA_023531295.1. Taxonomy (NCBI): domain Eukaryota; kingdom Viridiplantae; phylum Streptophyta; class Magnoliopsida; order Ranunculales; family Papaveraceae; genus Papaver; species Papaver armeniacum. Next base: position 31,115 of record JAJJWW010015732.1, on the reverse strand, counting down.
ATCTCCCGCCGCTATGATTTCCGGCATCCCCACTATGCAAAGATCTTCAATATGGTTTCTCCTTCTTTCCTTGTTAGACATCGCAGCGAAGGTCCATCAAAAGAACGCCGATAAAGCACGCCCTCTCGTAATTCATAATTTGTTGCCCGGCTCTTTAACTTGTGTGCTTCCAATCTATTTCTTGGTAGATCGCCTTTCATTAAGTATGCGTGAAGTTCTACTCTCCAGTCTTCCTCGCGACATTGCATTTCATCTACCACCATCATTATATCTGCTTCTTGTTCTTCCTCTTTATTAATTGATGGCGCCAGTAGCGTCTGTATTTTGATATTCCTCGCAGTTGGGTCTGTCATCATACTTGATATAAAGGCAAAAGCGTCTGCGAGTCTATTATCTCTCCTTGATATATGCCTCCATTTTATTTTTGGTATTTGTGCTGACAACACTTCTACAAGCTTCCTATATTTCTGTAGGGATGGATCATTTGTAGCATACTTCTCTGTTATCTGACAAATTGCCAATTGCGAGTCACTGGTAATCCTCACATTCTCCAGTTTCATTTCTATTGCAAATCGTAGAGCATGTATTATAGCTTCATACTCCGTTTCATTATTGGTAGACTCAAATTCCAATCTAAAAGCAAAAGCTAGCTTATTGCCTTCTGGCGAAATCACAACAATTCCCACTCCTTTACCTTCTCCATTTGATGATCCATCCACTAATATTTCCCACCGATCTGCAGCTCGATTAATAAGTCTTTTGGATCTCCATGCTCTTCCTCTACATCCATCATTTCATCCACCGCTTCATCTTCCTCCAAAGGAAATTCTCGCCGAGAAAGTCTCATGCGACAACTTGTGACTTTGTTGAAGATAATATTTCATATTTGAGTTTGCAATGGCTTATTTGAGCATTCCATCTTTCGACTCTTCCTGATCTTTTTGAATTTTTCATTACCGACTCAATTGGTACCTTTGTTACCACTCTAATAGTATGTGCCTGAAAATATATGCGAAGCTTAAATGACGCATAAACTAACGCCGATTAGTTTTTCAATCTTGAATAATTTCTTTCGGCATTAAAAGTTTTGGCGATATAATAGATTGGTTTTTCTACTCCTGCGTCCGTTCGCGGTAAACCGCACTTAAGGCATGCGATGTTGTCGCGAGGTATATTAATAATTCCTCTCCTGGTTCTCGCTTTACGCATAATGGATATATCCATTAAATGCTCTTTGATCCCTTGTAAAGCCTTTTCACATTCGTCTGTCCACTTAAATTTCGATCCTTTTTTGAGAACACTGAAAAAGTGTTTACACTTATCAGATGATCGCGAGATGAACCTTCCTAGTGATGCTAGTAACCCATTCGACTTTTGAACATCCTTTACCATCGCAGGTGTCGGCATATCGCGAACTGCTTTTACTTTCTCCGGGTCAACATGTATTCCTTCCTTTGATATAATGTAACCCAAGAATTTCCCTGACGCCACTCCGAAGGTGCATTTTTCTGGATTGACTTTGATGTTAAAACGCCTCATTTGTTCAAAAATTTCTTTCAAGTCTCGCACATGATCTTCTGCCTTTTTACTTTTTACTAGCATGTCATCTACGTATACCTCTAGCGTTTTATGTATCCATTCTGCGAATACTTTTCTACCATCCTTTGATACGTTGCTCCAGCATTTCGCAAACCAAAAGGCATTTTAGTATAGCAAAGATAATCCTCTCGGAGCGAAGAAAGCAGTGTGCTCTTGGTCTTCTTCGGCGAGAGGAATTTGATTGTAACCTTTGTATCCGTCCAGCGATGATACTCTTTCATTCCCGGCCAAGATTCGACTAGTTGTGGAATGTCCGGTAATGGAAAAGCATCTTTAGGGCAAGCTTTATTTAGATCGTGAAATCAATGCAAATCCTTATTCCCTTGTTCTTCTTTGGAACTATAACCATATTCGCTATCCACTCCGGGATATTTTGCTTGTCTAATAATTCCTGCGTCCAAAGATCTTGCAGTTCTTCTTCTATCTGAGGGTGATATGCTGTTGCTATCTTTCTAATTCTTTGTTTGAATGGCTTCACATTTTTATCGATTTCCAACTTGTGACAGGCTACTGATGGATCTATACCAGGCACTTCATCCATATCCCACGCGAAGATATCTTTATAATCCCGCAATAGATCAACGGTTCTTTTCTCTTCATCCGCTCCCATGTTAGTTCCAATCTTTAGCATCTTGGGTTTTTTCCGTAGTTCCAATATTCACTTCTTTGGTTTGCTCTGCTGCGACGTAACTGGCCTTCGGTTCTCCCATAGGGGTTGGTCCTTTTGGTTCTTTCGCGGGATCATTTTCTTCTCCCGAGATCTCGCCAGGTATGCCTTTTCCTTCCTTCGCTCTGATCATGTAAACTCTGAACTCTTCTTCTTTCTTAGCCGCCCTCATCATCTTTTTGCGGTATTTTGATATATTATTTCGCTTGTTCACTTGTTCTTCGTGACACTTTACTTCATTTTGATAATATATTCTTCCTTTAGCAGCATCCCCTTTGATCTCGCTGACTCCTGTTGGTGTGGGAAATTTAATACATTGATGAAGCGTCGACGCCACAGCTTTTATTGCATGTACCCATGGTCTTCCTAGTAATATGTTATACGGTGATTCCGTATCCACTACACTCAACGTCACCTGTGTTTCGATTCCTCCTAATGGAACACGTATTTCTATCTCCCCTTTAACTTTTGTTATAGATTTACCAAAACCTTGAATATTGTACGCCGCGAAAACCATATCTTCGTCTTTGAATCCCATCTTTTTGTAAGCGTGATAAAACATGATATTCACCAGACTCCCTGTATCAATTAAAACTCCATTCACTACCCACGTTTTCACTGTGTTCTCTAGTTCCTCTCCATCCTTATACGCGTTTATTGCGATCACCAGTGGAGACGCTTGATCCAAATTTTCTTTGGGTATTTCCTCCGCCGTAAAAGTTATTTCTTGCTTTTCCCAATCCTTCAAAGGTGATATTATTTCTCTATCTGTAATCTTCTTTCCTTCAAAATCTCGTTTGTGTATTCCTCCTCTGATGTTTTCATGAAATTCACTAATCATTACACTTGTGTTTGTGTTGCATGCCATATCTTTTTCATCCGATTTAAGATTTTCCTTTCTCGTTTTCCTGATTCAACCAATTTTTAATTACAATCTTCTCTCTTTTACCAATGATCGTCCCTGTTTCTAGCGCATATGTAGTAGCAGGTTTTCCCACACTACACCCCTTACTCGATTTTGCTTAATTAACCCATTGAAAGTAGTAAGATCAAGAATATTTATTGATTGAATTCATAAAATGTTTACACAGGATTATAGAATTATACTTAGAAATTAAAGCACTCTTAAACTTTCTCTCTCCTATTGACTTGCCTAACAATTCCCAAAAGATCTCTCTCTTACAGACTCATTTAGCCCCCCCTTTATATAGGGTAATACATAGTGGAGGACAGCTAAGCTCCCCTTTATTTTCGGGAATGTCCCGCGAAGTGTCGCAGATGCACAAACATTCTCTCTCGCGACACTTCTTAGCCCTCGCCAGGTCTCACGTCTTCTTTATGTTTTGCCTGTCGTTATTCATTGCGTCGTTTATTTTTGCTCCCTGCGACTCCCTCGCGACACCGTCGCTCATTAATCCCGCGAGCCTTGTACGTTGCGATATTATGATCCTACAATTTAGATAACAACGAGTTGCTGTTGCCGATTGATGAAGGAAGAAGTGCTGCTCGATTTCAAGGAAGGAATTGATGGAGGATTCGTGGTTGTATAGGAATGATGGGTACTCGAGATTTGGTGGATTGCTGAAGTTGAATTTAGGGTTTGTATGATGGACTCAAATTAGTGAAGATTGAAAGTGGTTTTCAATTCTATCGATGAGTATAATGAATGGGTTTTGTCTTAGAAGATCATCTGAATTAGAGATGGGTCTAGTTATGTGGCTCTGAGATTCGCAAATGGGTGCTGCTGTTGATGATTTAAAGCCATGAAATGGGTTAAGTTTGTTGAAGAACATGGAATTGAATCTGTTCATGAACTGAATTTGCCACAGGCGTTCATTGTAATTGGTGGAATCTGGTGCTGAGTTGTGCAGGTATGAAGGGATGATGGCAGCTGAGTTAGTATTGCATATGAAGAATACAGAGTTAAGAGTTGTGGGATACGAGCTCGGGGTATTGAAATTGAGGAAGTAAAAGGGTGTTGTAGAATGGCTTGAGTTCGGTTGCAGGGGTTGCCGGGCAGATTGGAGGAATTTATGGTGATGTCTTGGTTGCGACTTAAGTTTAGTAGTCACCCGAGAGATGTGCACATGAGCTGGAGTATTTGAAACATCAATGGCTTGACGCTGAGCTTGATGCGCAATTGCAGGAGGAATAGGAATTGAGTTGTGTGACTGCGAACAACACAGAGGTGATGGTCACTAAGGATTGACGCTAAGTAGCGGACATAGCGAACTGGAATGCGGTGGAGCTGATCTGCAAAGTACAATGGGAGTTACGGGCGGTGTAGTTGCGGGCTCGAGTTTATTTTGTGTTACGTGATGGAGTTGTTGGAATTACAAGATGGCTGAGAGCTTGGCGTTCTTTGACTTGTATGGTCGGGGCAAGAAATCAGCGAAGAGAGGTTCTTTGTGTGTTGGTAGTTTTGGGTGAAGAACATAAGAGGGACTGCAGGAGTGCAACTATGGCTTGAAATGGCCTGAGGTAATGAAGTGTGTAGTCTGCAGGTGGAGATGAAAACCAGGCCAAGCAAGGAATGGGAGGTGGCAGTTCTAATGCTGGAAACGCAGAGCTATGAATTGATAGAATGGTCGGGGAAGGAGTGGACTAGACTGTGCAAGGAAGTCGATACAAGCCAATAAATCTGCAGGTGGTAATTGAGCATCGGAGTTGAGGTTGTGAATTGGCGGGAGGCAGCTCGTGTGGTAATTGTGAATGAGAAATGCATGTATAGATGAATGCCGGGATGTTTGCGGGGTGTATAGCCATAACTACTGAGTTGAAGTTGTGTTTGTGCCATCTTGGTGCGGACACGGTTGGGCCGGGTAAGATGGCAATGGCTTTGGCCACTCAGCCTATCCAGCTGAGTAAGATGATGATCCGTGAGACACGACTCACATCCTGACTCAGTTGGCTCGATTCTTGACCCGATTCGACTCGTTGACTGGACCCGGTTTGACCCTGACTCTTCTTGACCGAGTTGACTCGGTTGACCCGTGTTGACTCGACCGATCCGACCCGTTGACCGGTGGCCGGGCGGACTTTGCCGGTCACCTGAGGTACTTTCCGGCGGGATTCCGGCCATAATCCCAGTTTTCCGGCGAGCACTTTTTGGGACAAAATTTCTACACGGGTTTCTCTCTCTCGTGGGCCGGGTGAATTTCCAACTAATGGACTTTGAAGACAAAACCTAGTTTTGGAAGGAGTGGAGCTATATAAAGAGAAGACTTTTATTATCTATGGGATATCTTTTCTATCTTTTCTATTTTCTTTTTTCTCTACTTTATTCTAGGGTTTTAGAACCATGAAGTCTTTTCTCTTTCTTCTTGTTATGAACTCCTTGAATATGAGTACCTAAGTTTATTATTGGTTATGGAATAGTTGGATTTCACAAAGCATGATTCTTTGATTCAATATATTAGTTTTGTCTCATATTTATCGTTTGCAATTCTCTGAAAATATTGTTTTATGATTGATTGATTGTTTTGTCAAGTTGCAAATTGGTAGAACTTCTAATCACATCTATTGCTAGTTTAGGGTTTATTATACGCAAAAGTGATATTCCTTGGATACAAGTAGCATAATATGATTATAGTTTGTAGTGATATATTCTTATGATCATATGTGAATCGTAACCTTTGTTAAATTGAATTAGTGCGCTTTCCACGTTCAATTGCTTTGATTGGCCGATTTCATAGAACTTAACGCATCTAGGGAATTAAACTTGATTAGTGCTTTTACACGTTAGGTTGTTCCTTTAGATAGAATTCATATTCGCATCTTTTAATGTGTTTGTTGATGACAAGAGGAGATTAGCGGGATATTCTTGCGATCAAGGTATTCTAGGGTCTTTGATAAAAGTTGAGATTAAATATCAATTCTAGTTATTGTGAAAAGCATGTTAGTGTATGAAAACGAAATCCTTAACCAATATCTCTTCTATGTTATTTGTTTGCTTATTTGTTTCTTTGCTTTTATATTTGCTTAGTTTATAAAATCACAAAACCCGGTGTTATTTATAGGGAACCGAAACAATTTGACAACCTAGACCTCTCTGTGGGATCGATCCTTTCTTGCCCTTGCTATATTTATATTTTGAGTAGTAAGAAAGTGTAAATTATATTTGTGTCGGCTGACAACCGGTCAGCAAGCACACCCGTAGAACAAAATATAGTGGAATATCTTGGTTTCTCCTTCTTGGCATTTTGTGTAATGAATAATAAAATTCTCGAACCAATACTAATGGCTATTGAGTTCCTTTTATAGGTAGAAGGAGGACCAAGCTTCCTATGTTTAGAATTAGCATTCAATCTCGATCGTCCATCAAGGAAGAGATGATAGGAAATAAGCCCAAGAAATGGTAACCAATATATTTAGCAATATTCTCAATTAATCAAAGATATTACATGGCCCAATAGGATATTTCTAAGTATAAAAATATTCTTACATGTAGCAACTTCGTAAAATCTTTCATATTGACTCCTAGGCTAACCTTTATGATTGTCCAAATTCACTATCAAATTGAGTATGTCACTTAATTTGATTAGGAGGCTAAGTATCATAGTTTCTTAATCCAACTTTCAAGATGCCGCCAATAGTTAAAGCTTAAAAAGTGGAGACAAAAATATTTAATGGTTCAGTTTGATCGACCAATGGTTAGGCACAAAAAGTAAAATTTATCTACGCCTAACATTAGGCGAACCAAGATTGATTCATGCTCACGCTCCGAAAAATCCTTAAGCACCAGCTTAAATTAAGGAATTTAGCGACGCTTTAGGTAATTCGAATGTTGGATAAGAGGACCACATGGATTATTTTTATTATTGTTTAGTGTTTGTTCATACTCAATTATTTTGAATTCAATATTAGATCTGATCATCAGTCTCCTGGATGAATTTTTCATTTCAGGCATATTGATTTATGATGATAATGGGTTCTTTTTTCTTTGAACTTAATTGTACAATAACAGGATATGAATCCATTTTTTCTGTTGTTTCTGTTTTAGTTTAGATAAAATCCAATTTGCATAACAATGGTAATAATGAATCATTAATTTTTATTGTTATGTTAGCAAGGTAATAAATATCTTCTTAAATACGCCAATCCACCCTCATCTAGTCTGTTCATCCTCCCATCCGCGAACATCAAATCCATCGTGTGATGAACTGGATGTGGATAAAAATCTCAAATTTATTATTTTGATTGACTGGATGTGGGTGGTACTAATCTGCATCCCCCGATACACTGCTCACCCCTAACTTTTGGAGGCCCGATTTCGAGCCTAAGATATGTTTATATCCGGCATATTCAACTAACTTAATGGCTAAATATTCCTTTAAAGTCGTCTAGTTTGGCAAAGGTTTATTCTAGCCGAATGTATGCAAAAAAAAAAAAAAAAAAAATCGAATTTCTAAAAACCCAAATAGACTAAATTTTGATTATAAACCTAGCCAATTTTAGATGGTTTTTTTCAAAATTGGCCATTGTTAGTAGATTGGTGTTAGAACATTACTCGGTCAAACTCATAAGTTCTGCTATCTCAAGCTTGTTGTCGATGTTAGATGTACAAAACTATATCTTGATTTCCAGTCTACTAAATTCAAGTCTCTGACTGGAATTAGAGCATGGTAGTATTAGATATCACCAAATACCCTCGAATATTAAAGGCTAAAGCATAAACAAACACATTTGCAAGAACTTCATCAGCAAATGTATGTAAGTTTGACTTATCCTATTTACTCTATCTTATGAGACTACGTTGAATGCTTTTAGTAGGTTTAGTATTGAAAATAAGAAATTTCGAGTTCAACCTTGTCTTGTGTAAACTCTGGAAATATGATTTAAGCAATAGTCATTCATAGATTTTTAGTAATCTTAGTCAGGAGAAATTTACCTCTCACAAACTATTTTTTTCAAAATTGACCTTTGAAATATTTTAAAATATACAGTGGAATGACGAGAGTACCAAGTACACCGCAATTTTTTCATATCAACCTATGCAAGCCACACCTTGAGTAATCTAACACAGACAGGCAAGGTCTAGGAGATTAGTTTTCAACAAGGTGTACACTTTGGTAAATAACATAAGTCCGAAATCGAACCAATCTATTAGGATCAAACCCAAGTGTTGGATTAACGTTCTAGTGTATTTACATTAATTATAAAGACAAAATATAACGCAGAAGTAAAGTAAATCACACAACATACAAGATTTTGTTCACGAGGTAAATTGCAAGGCAGGAAAACCCCAGGTCGACCTAGTCCGGTATTAAATACTCTCAGAATTAAGTCGCTATGCAAAGACCACTACAACTTCATATAATTGAGACCAAGTAAACTAATTCTAAGTTACTCGGTGATAGACTTTACGGGAAACCCTATATGTAATAACCGATAATCGCACGGTATCTAACTAGTAGACAAAGGCAAGTACGGGTCGAACCCACGGGAGCGGTGGAAATACCGTAATCAATATCTCTAAATAAAATAACAAAAAATAATATTTTTTTGGATTTTAAAAATGAAAATGAAATAATAAAAACATAACCAAGGATGCGAAGGTGTTAGGGTTCTGGGAATCCGTTGTAGGTAAATTATTACATTCAATCACAAAGGGCATTAGCATGAAAGATATTTCATTTAACGATTTTCGACAAGATTTATCAAAAGGATCGTTTGTTCTCACCTTAAAGTAGAATTCCGAAGCACTAAGTATACATGGCATAAATAGTAAAGAGATATTCATAGATCGATTATCGCTAAGGTTCAATGAGTTCTTCTACTAATCTAACTATGGACTATACGTGGCATAGAACATGAAAAATATAGCTAGAAGATCAAACATTGATAGAGAGACAAAACATTAGCATTAAGTTCAATGGGTAGAAAACCCTTATTCAAAAATACATATAATTCTTCAACCTCCAAGTTCATCCTTTCACCCTACCATGGAATTAGCTAGACATGACTTTCTCAAAAGCCACAAAGAAATCTAAAATCAATCGCTAGCTAATTGAAAACGAAAAATGGGAGTAATGAATAGCTAATTGAAAACGAAAATGGGAGTAATGAAATTTCAAACCCTAATCTCCCAAACGGCAGTGTAGCCGCGGCTTCCAACTCTAGGCGGCCTCTCCCTCTTTTCTGTTGTTTTCGTGTCTTTATAGGTACTGTGAATGTGAAGAAATGTAAACAAGACCTAGCCAAGTACTAAGGCCCAGTCCAATACCCAAGTCTCAAATCTCGTCATTACTGGCATTAAGTTAAGCCAATCACTTCCATTCTCAGTTCCTTGACCTGTTTTCCCGATGGAATTCCAACCATAACCCGAGAAAAACCACAACATACTGGTGGTGCCTCTTCTTCTTACGGTTCTTTCCATCATTCAAGATTATCCAGCCAACGAACAGCTCCTTGTCTCGCTGACACACAAACACCTCATCGTGTACCTTGAACACAACAGCACATTCAAGTCTTGTTTAATTTCGAAAGAAGAACTTGAACTCTACACCTGAGAGATAAACATCATCATTATTTCAACTCCCCGAACTTTCCAATCAATCACTGCAGCAACTCCTACTCTCTGCTTCAAAACCATTGCCGGCGACAACCATTAAACTTTGCTAATCACCGATACAGTTACCATCGTGATCAACATCTCCCTTCTTCAGTCCGTATGTTCACAGCTCCATTCTTCTCATCTCTGCCAGCAGCGATGCTTCCCTGGTCATCTAACTTTCGTCACCGGCAGCGGAAGAAGCAATACATAAATCCACTAGCTTCCTTCAATCACCCCTGAAGTTCCATTTGCCGTAGACGAATCTGGTCCATTCAGTTCACATGCAGCCATGACCACGAGCAACAATTCTATCACTTGCCAATCCAAGATTTCACGATACAAATCACCACTGACCTCCTGCTCTCCATCTCGGCTAGCACCAGCATCCAACCAAGAGCCGTAACCCATTACAGTCGCTTCCTCTAGCTAACAAACTCGTCAGTCGAGTCTTCCCAACTCCAGCTGACATACGGACCTGAGTCTCCTCGTTGCTGCTCCATTTCTCAATCGAGACTTGAGAGAGTTCACAATACTGACTCATTATCTACCCCAAAGCTTCTGCCGAAACTGAGTATAAAGTGGAGATGATGCTGAACTATTCTGTTTTACAGCTCCGAAGTTCACCCCATCACCGAGATAGTTAACATCCACCATTATTTTCTTCCACTCCAGCTACTGCAATATGAGCAACTCCATTATTTATCTCAGCTTCATCTTCTCACCATTTGATTTCAGCTCCTTCCCAGGCAACCATAAATTTCTGTCCGTCGTCTTTCTTCTCTGTCACCTCCGTTCAAACCTTCTCTGATTCTCGAGACTTTCTAATGGTTGATAAAAATGAGTGTTGGAGGAAAAGAAAATGAGTGTTGGAGAACACACCAGGCTGTGGTTAAGAAATGGACAGTTGTCCACCACCTTTTAACTCCAAATGGGCCTGGCTCATTTGGACAAGCTAAGACCACTCTTCTCCTTGCTTCATGGCCGTGCAATGTTATAGTGATGCGTAGGGGTGTGCATACAATACGGAACCGCGGATTTCATCCGCAACCGTCCGCAAAATTGCGGGTGAAAACCAATCCGCAATAGTCTATGGGCCGGTCACGGATGAATTCTCAAATCCGCAAGGTTTAGCGGTTTGGTTTTGTAAATACGCGGATTTATCCACACCGTAATCTATGAGACAAGTAGTATGGTTAGTTAACTTCGGGTGGCGAACACGAAATGTCGATTAATTAAAATTCGTTTTTGATTTTCCTAAATATCTTTATAGTTTCATTTGCGCGAAGTGTTTCTCGGAACAATTTCTTTCATGAGTCTCACTCGGTAATAATAAATTCCTTGGAAGTTTCTCTCCATTATCAACCATTGAGATACCTTCACCTCTTAACTACCTTAGTCTCTCAGGTTCTCTGTCCAAACCACTTTCTTAAATGATTTTCATTTTCATTTCACAGTTGTTCTTCTTCTTTATGATAAGAAAATTCATGAAAATTAACATTAGTAATTCGACTGAAGACGCACTTGTAGGGTTGCAACCAATTTCGGATGCATCTGTTAGTAATATCATTGCAAGTACTACTATTACTGCAATGTTTTACTTACTTTTTTTTCTTTTTCTTTTTACTAAATACGCGGTTAATCCGCATCCGGTCCGTACAATCCGCTGATCCGCAGAGGTCAAATCCGCGGGTGATTGGGCGATTGCGTTCAATTTTCCAAATCCATGATTTTAACGGTTTGGTTACGGGTGACCCCTAATCCGCAACCGTCCGTCAGTTGCACACCCCTAGTGATGCGGCAACTGAAGTTGTTAACTTGGAATCCACAGAAAATTAAGATGTCCCATTTTGATGCCTTGAAATGCTTTGGTTATGTTTGTCGCAAATGTCGTTTTGCTTTTATTTAGCCATTCATTCTCTGGATGATTGGAATTATTCGTACTTTCTACAAAAAGCACTAAAATAGTGTCATTAGCCAAACTATTGAGACCTAGCTAATATAAATATGGGTATAAAATGTAGCATTTACGTGCTTATCAACACCCCCACACTTATATTTTGCTAGTCCTCGACAAAAACAAGAAAAAGTTATATCCGCTACACAGCTGGATATGGAGAGACGTCTGCTAAATAGCTAGATGGATCCACTAAACAGTGATATCGAGATGTCTGCTAAACAGCGAGATGAACCACCAAACAGTGGTGTAGTCTGCTAAACAGTAAGACGGATCCGCTAAACAACATGATCAAGAGATGTCTGCTAAATAGCTAGACAAAAAGACCCACTAAACAGCTGGTCATAGAAAATACTCTAAAAATAATTTTTTTTTTTTTTTATGTAGACCCGTTAAACAGTTTTTTTTTTTTTTTTTTTTTTTAAGACCCGCTAAACAGCTGGTCATAATATGCAATTGTTTTTTAAGCCTAACGAAAATGCCACTCCCCCACACTTAAACATTACATTGTCCTCAATGTAATTGAGTCATCTAACGTAGAAATTAAGATGGGAAATTCCTAAAATAATACGCAAAAAGTAAACAAATAAAAGATAGAGGAAAGAAAACAAATCTGATGGGTTGACTCACATAAAGCATAATCTTTGTATCCCTGCTTCCGCACATAAAGAACCTCAAACAAGGTGAGGTTGCACCAAAGTAAGCAGCAAAGCATATATATAAAGTTTGAAAAGTTGGGGATCAATCCAACTGTTGATGGTGGTTTTTAAACAAAGGATAAAACCGTAAAACCCCAAATAACCTAATGTCACCAGTGACACATTTATTAGGACATTTAATGTGTGTAGTCAGTAATTAATAGGGGGTATTTTTTCAAATTAGGGTTACAACGAACAAAACCCTAATTCCCCACCGTGCCAATGGCAAATCATGCCAGCCACACCTAGCCTAAAGCAAGCCGCACCTCTATGCCAATGGCAAATCATGCCAGCCATACCAAACGCGCCGAAGCATGCCAACCATGCTAGGCGCACCTCCGTGCCAATGGCAAATCATGCCAGCCACACCTAGCCCAAGCTAGCTGCGCCATGCCAAACGCACTCTGCTTGGCCCTAGCTATGCTAGTCACATCAAACTCATCGAAGCATGCCAACCATGATAGCCGCACCTCCGTGCCAATGGCAAATCATGCCAGCCACACCTAGCCCAAGCTAGCCACACCTCCGTGCCAATGGAAAATCATGCCAGCCGCACCTCTATGCCAATGGCAAATCATGCCAGCCATACCAAACGCGCCGAAGCATGCCAACCATGCTAGCCGCACCTCCGTGCCAATGGCAAATCATGCCAGCCACACTTAGCCCGAGCTAGTCGCGTCATGCCAAACACACTCTGCCTTGGCCCTAGCTACGGCCGGCCACGCCACGCCAAGCCAAACACCCTTACCTTGGCCCTAGCCGCGCCATGCCAAAGTAGCGCCCACACCTAGGCTTGCAAACCATGCAACCTAGGCCAAATTGGCCACGCATGCCATTGGCACATGCCAACACGCTCGCCGGTAGCTTTTTTTTTCTACCAAGGCGCGACCAAAATTGGCCACGCATGCCATTGGCACATGCCAACACGCTCGCCGGTAGCTTTTTCTACCAAGGCGCGACCCAAATTGGCCACGCATGCCATTGGCACATGCCAACACGCTCGCTGGTAGCTTTTTCTACCAAGGCGCGACCCAAATTGGCCACGCATGCCATTGGCACAGGCCAACACGCTCGCTGGAAGCTTTTTCTACCAAGGCGCGACCCAAATTGGCCACGCATGCCATTGGCACATGCCAACACGCTCGCTGGTAGCTTTTTCTACCAAGGCGCGACCCAAATTGGCCACGCATGCCATTGGCACATGCGAACACTTTCATTTGGTAGCTTTTCTACCAAGGCGCGACCCAAATTGGCCACGCATGCCATTGGCACATGCCAACACGCTCGCTGGTAGCTTTTCCTACCAAGACGCGACCCAAATTGGCCACGCATGTCATTGGCACATGCCAACACGCTCGCTAGTAGGTTTTCTTACCAGACCACGGCCCTAATGGCCGAGCATGCCATTGGCACATGCCAACGCGCATCGCTGGTAGCTTTTCCCACCAGGGCGCGACCCAAGTTGGCCACGCACGCCATTGGCACATGCCAACACGCATCGTCGGTAGCTTTTCTTACCGGGCCACGACCCTAATGGCCGAGCATGCCATTGGCACATGCCAACACGCATCGTCGGTAGCTTTCTTACCCAGGACATAGCCCTAATGGCCATGCGTGCCATTGACACATGCCAAACGCACACGCTGGTGGCCTAACTTGTAAACCGTGTAACCTACCACCAAGGCATTCCGCACATGCCATTGGCACATGCCAAACACACACGCTGGTAGCCTAACTTGCAAACCGTGCAACCTACCACCAAGGCATTCCACACACACCATTGGCACATGCCACACACGCCACTAAGCGACTCTGGCATTACCACTTGCACTCAAGGTGCAACCCGCAACAAAGGCATTCCACACATGCCAATGGCACATGCCACACACGCCACTAGTAGCGCCATTTGTACTCGAGATGCAACCAACACTCGAGACATCAACACAAAGCGGGGATGCTTTCCCGGGTTTTGGTTTGGCGGTCACGAGCTTGCCCCGTACACTACGCTCACATTAAGAAAGCGTGAAAAGGAATAAAGCGGTCAAATAAATGAGGAAATAATGGTGAAAACGTCTTCACTCATAAACACCTTGCGGTTACCACCTCCTCCCATTATTTCACCCTTTACTCTCTTCCTTCATGAGGCCGAGTACGTTTCAATCTCGACTTATATAAATAGGTCATACCTATTTCCACCAGACGACAAGTCTCGGTCAGGAGAAAAAATACAACACTCTCAGAAAAGGCAACTTTGCAAGCTCTCCAAAAAAGCTTTCATCTCTTGCAAGCTTCCTAAGCTTTCACTTTCTGATACAAGTCGAGACACTACTCTCCCAGAATTATTCTGGTCTCAACACCTTTCTTTGCTTCCCTCCCCAAATCAACCCTTCTCCTCCACTTTGTGACCGAAGCAAGTCTGGAACGTCCATTTCTTGGTTTAGTCCGGACTTGTACAGATTGATCTCTCGAACCTATAAAGTGCTCCCGTGCAGCACATTTGTTTAGGGTTTAAACCAGTTTCTCACTCACTTACCGAATTTACCGAAATCGGCGGAAACGATTTTCACCCATAAACAATTGGCCACAGCGGGAGGATTGATCTATCGGCTACAATGTCGATCGTCGATCTCGTTCTTCGACCCGGATGTCAAGATGGTAGGGAAGGCAACTCAATCCGACGCAACTACCCATGACAACCCAGGTTACTATTTGTAAAAACTACACGAAATCAGGGACTTGCCGAAGATACTACCACTCGATCCGGCTCAACTACCCGGGCGACCGGTTACCGGTTAGTAAAAACTACACGAGAAAACTGGGGATTCGACGAAGATGCTACCAGCGATTGGGGACTTGCTGGCGATGCTACCAGCAAAGCCGCCCTTTACATGGAGAGGGGCATGTTCATAAAAACCTATGAAGTGAGTAAATTTAGATTGCGCGAGATATACGATCTGTTTTTAGGTTCTTAGTAAAACCGTCATACTACTGAGTCTTGTGCCTATTGCTAGCACACACTTTCATAAAAGCAATATTCCTTTCCCAAAACATAATCAGAGTCATATTATCAAAACCATTCATCCCAGAAATAATCCAATATCCTCAAAAGCCACCAGCTGTCTATCAAAACCAGTCGAACTTTGAACCGGACATCCAGTATGTTTCTCAAAAAAAAAAAAAAAAGAAGAAGAACCTAAATGAAAGTTTAACAGAGCAACATTCAAGGAAAATCATCCAACAGAGGTCTCGCTTTTCTTGGAGAAAGTTAACTTTGCGTCTTCAAGAGCCGCTCTCTTCATAGTTAACATCTTAGAAAGCTTTTCGAGTTCTACCTCTTGTCTTGTAATCTCCTCGGCGGAAAGGTTTTCGATTGCTGCATCTTTCAACTTTTGGATCTCAAAGAAGGCCTTCGACAAACCACGAAGTGTTGAACTCCTTTTCTACGCACACGTCGCGATGGTGCTCCCGATCGGCAATAACGTCTTCGAGAAACGGTGTGACCCGGTCACCTCACGCATATCCTCGATGGAAGATAAAGCCTCTTCCACACGCTTAACCAGCGCAAATCGACTAGTGACCTTCTTGGTTGTGGCCATATGTCCGTACTTCTCCCGCATTACGGTGTACAACGCCTCATACTTAGCCGCACGCCGAAACCGCCAACCAAAGACATGACCTGGATAAGGAACCAAGTACGGGGGATCAAAAATGGCGCCTGCAATCGGCCTCACGACTCGCAAAGGGTCTTCTTCCATGTCTACGCGGCAACCATCGAGAGAATCATCCACCGTTTGAACCACATCTGCGTGCCGGAAATTGGGCGACTCCCATCTCCAAGTCACCACGGTGGTCACAAAAGGCAAGTTTTCGTGTGGCTCCAACCCATAATCGTCCTCCGAACCGGATTCCTCCTGCGAACTTGAGTTAGAAATTTTTCAAAAGAAGAAACGGAAGAAGAAAGAAAAGAAGCACGAAACTCACCGAACCACTTCCCGAAAAAGAACCAGTGCTGCCAGAGGAATCACTCTCACTTGTCGAACTTTCTTCTTTCTCTGACTCATCACCGCCATGAGTAGGCTCAGTGCCGCCGGAATTCTTCGAAGAAATTGCCGTCTCCTGGCAACGTGCAAGGGCAGCGAAAGCATTAACACTACCGAAGCCCTGGAATAAACAAGACACATGTTTTCAGTAGAAGTTCACGTGTTTTGAGATAAACCAATAAGGAGGCGACACATACCTGGTTATTGGAAGAACTGAAAGACACGAGAGCTGCGGGAGGATCTTTTGAAATCGCCTTAACCCGCCAAAGACGATTCTTCGTTCTCCGTTCCTTGGCACGGGGACTTTCCGGAGTTGCTAGGCAACTTTCTCTTGAGATCTCTCAACATTGGATACTTCTTCAAAACTGCTGGGGAAGGTTTACAACGAACATTCTCCACCACGCTGTTTACAAAATCTTGGATCATAATAAACTCATCGCACCAGAACTCATTATAGCCAAAGGTCGTCGAAGTTACTCTTCCCGTTTGAAAGAAGGGAAGACGGATACCCGGATCAAGGGCACTAGCATTGAGGGCGGCACGAAATGAATCCTTAGGAATCACCGGCTGGTAAGCAAGAGGCACCCCTTGATCGAAACCCATGTGACGAGCCGCACGGTCAATATTGTAAGCAGCTATCTGGAAAGACCCCATGAAGAAAGACGGCATATAACCGGGGCATGCAGCTTTGAATAAACAAGTTTTCACCAACGCTCAAATTGCCATCGAAGACAAAGACATGATCGGAGCGAAGCAAAGGTGTCAATTTGAGTCACCGACCTATGGACCGGCTCCCATGGGCGAAAACTGATTTCATACGACTTATCGAGAAGACTAACCAAGCTCATGGCAACCCTTGGACGCCTGTTCACCCATCGAAAAATTCGGGAGCCCCCCCCAACTCGCGGGAATCGAAGGCAACGGCTTCGGGGCATACTTCTCAAAGTGTTCCCATAACCAGGCATGCAGGAAAGCCACGTGCACATATGAATCCACTTTCATAAAACCATTCGAAAATCGCATGTTCGCAACTAGGTGATCCAGATGCACATACATGGAACCAGGAATAGCTTGCCAATGGGAAGAACTTCGCCTTTTGCCAACTTCACAGAAATCACTAGCAGCTCTGGTCTTATCTCCTTCTTACCAGAACCGTCATCAAAAAATGTCTCTAGACAACCAGAGAGCCAAAAGTCCTGCAACGTGAAGATCACTGCTTTTCTGTTTAGGTTCCAGCTCGTCCGGAAACCATTGAGATATCCACCAGCTGTAAAGGCACCTTTCATCCTCTTTCGAGACTGAATCCTTCGACTTCGTAGTGGAGTCTTTCCGAGCGAAATCTCCCAACTTAGCGGCAAGGTCATCCCCGCATCTTCCCCTCACTTTCGTATAATTGGATGTTAAGATTCCCGATTCACCGCGATTGACAAGAGAGCCACACTCTCCAAGGATAAAGTTATCTCACCCCATCTACATATGATCGTATGGGTGTCCAAACACCATCTGGAGATGAAAGCAACCAAGCCCGAGATATCCTTCCTAATCTGGAGATTTACTGAAGCTCTGACAGCATCAATAATCTGTGCTCGAGTCAAGTTGGTATTTATGTGCTCCTTACTCACCATGAACTCAACCTATCTGTCAAAAGAACGCAATGGGCTTTGACACGTCCTGAAATCAATGTTGGAAGAGGAGTATACCCCTTTATGAAGACAGAACCGTATGGTGTTCTCTGGGCGAACCGAACGTGTCTTCTTTTCATCTTCACCACCGGTTAACAAAATTGGCACGAAAACCCGGTGATTTTTCCGAGCGAGGGCAAGGGTTTTGGCGAAGAATTCATCATCCGTGTTTGGTTTGGAATTATGAACATCCTTCGATGAGGCGAAATTTTGTTCAGGTAACATCTTGTCGGATTTCTTCATAACAACTTAGCAACAAGATATCTGCACACGGAGAAAGAAGAAATTATCTCCCTGACACATAACCGCGCCCAACAAAAGGAAAACCTGGAATACAAAAAAAAAAGAAAAAAAAAGAGGGTGTATTCTTTACTGGTTCAAAACTGCACACGCAGTATTTCTTCAGGGTTCAAAATTATATACGCAGTATTTTATACGGGCTTGAATGCGTCTATAATATCCTTCTTCGGGTTCAAAATTATATATGGAGCATTTTTCTACGGGTTCAAAACTGCATGCGCAGCATTTTCTTCAGGTCCGAAATTCATATATGCAATATTTCCTATGGGTTCGAAGTCATATGAAGCACATATACAGTATTCTTCTTCGGGATTCATATACAGTATTTTTCTTCGGGATTCATATACGGTATTCTCTACGGGTTCAAAACTGCACACGCATGATACTTTCTTCAGTCCAAAATTATATACGCAAAGTATTTTATACGGAGCTCAAGTGCGTACGATATCCTTCTTCGGGATCGAAAACTATATACGCAGTATTTTCTTCAGGGTCGAATGCATCTACGGTATCCTTCTTCGGGTTCAAAATTATATATGGAGCATTTTTCTTCGGGTTCGAATCATATATGCAGTATTTTCCTTGGGTGCATATATACAATATTTTCTATAAGAAGCACACCAAAAGTCATATGCGCAATATCATTGCAAGGATTACGAAAACGCCTACTCTTAGGGTTTACACCTACGTGAAAAGGGAAACAAGAAAAGTACTGGAAGACATACCTGGAGGCCGGTTTCTCTTTGTGACTCTACCGCTAGTATGAAAAGATGAAAGAACAAAGTGCAAGATGAGGGAAAGGGATTTTATATATATGGGCGTGAAGATTCTGAAATAGGGAAGGATTTCCCTTTACCAAAAATCGTGCGTGTAAGGAACGGGCCCAAAAGGGCGCCCAACTTCCCAACACCGCCCAAGTTGCACCGGTCCCACCGATTGCGCCAACTTCCCAATGACCGCCCGAGTCACGCCAGCAAGCACGCACAGCTTCCCCACCTTGCGCCGGTCCCACCAGCTAGCACGCTCAGTTTCCCAACTCACGTCAACTTTCCAATGACCGCCCAAGTCACGCCGGCTAGCATACTCGGCTTCCCCACCTTGCGCCCTCGGTCCCGCCGACTAGCACGCCCGGTTTCCCAACTCGCAACAACTTCTCAATGCCGCCCAGCTTCTAGTCTCTCACGACGCTGACTTCCCAATTGTGCCAGCCTCCCGATTTGCGCAAAACTGCCAAAGGCAAGGATTCCAAATCCTATTTATAAAAAGGTCAGACAAGCCTCCTCAATTCTCTTTACAGTTTGTTGTTGATAGTTTGTCACCATCTTATGCTTACCTCGCAACAAAGCTCCTGTTCCGAGCTAAGCAGGGGACTTAATGTTGATGGTGGTTTTTAAACAAAGGGTAAAACCGTAAAACCCCAAATAACCTAATGTCACCAGTGACACATTTATTAGGACATTTAATGCGTGTAGTCAGTAATTAATAGGGGGTATTTTTTCAAATTAGGGTTACAACGAACGAAACCCTAATTTCCCACCGTGCCAATGTCAAATCATGCCAGCCACACCTAGCCTAAAGCTAGCCGCACCTCTATGCCAATGGCAAATCATGCCAGCCATACCAAACGCGCCGAAGCATGCCAACCATGCTAGGCGCACCTCCGTGCCAATGGCAAATCATGCCAAGCCACACCTAGCCCAAGCTAGGCTGCGCCATGCCAAACGCACTCGCCTTGGCCCTAGCTATGCTAGTCACATCAAACGCGCCAAAGCATGCCAACCATGCTAGCCGCACCTCCGTGCCAATGGCAAATCATGCCAGCCACACCTAGCCCAAGCTAGCCGCACCTCCGTGCCAATGGAAAATCATGTCAGCCGCACCTCTATGCCAATGGCAAATCATGCCAGCCATACCAAACGCGCCGAAGCATGCCAACCATGCTAGCCGCACCTCCGTGCCAATGGAAAATCATGCCATCCACACTTAGCCCGAGCTAGTCGCGTCATGCCAAACACACTCTGCCTTGGCCCTAGCTACGCTGGTCACGCCACGCCAAGCTAAACACCCTTACCTTGGCCCTAGCCGCGCCATGCCAAAGTAGCGCCCACACCTAGGCTTGCAAACCATGCAACCTAGGCCAAATTACCACGCATGCCATTGGCACATGCCAACACGCTTTCGCTGGTAGCTTTTTCTACCAAGGCGCGACCCAAATTGGCCACGCATGCCATTGGCACATGCCAACACGCTTCGGCCCCCAGTAGCTTTTTCTACCAAGGCGCGACACAAATTGGCCATGCATGCCATTGGCACATGCCAACACGCTCATTGGTAGCTTTTTTCTACCAAGGCGCGACCCAAATTGTCCACGCATGCCATTGGCACATGCCAACACGCTCGCTGGTAGCTTTTTCTACCAAGGCGCGACCCAAATTGGCCACGCATGCCATTGGCACATGCCAAAACGCTCGCTGGTAGCTTTTTCTACCAAGGCGCGACCCAAATTGGCCACGCATGCCATTGGCACATGCCAACACGCTCGCTGGTAGCTTTTTCTACCAAGGCGCGACCCAAATTGGCCACGCATGCCATTGGCACATGCCAACACGCTCGCTGGTAGCTTTTTCTACCAAGGCGCGACCCAAATTGGCCACGCATGCCATTGGCACATGCCAACACGTTCGCTGGTAGCTTTTTCTATCAAGGCGCGACCCAAATTGGCCACGCATGCCATTGGCACATGCCAACACGCTCGCTGGTAGCTTTTCCTACCAAGACGCGACCTAAATTGGCCACGCATGTCATTAGCACATGCCAACACGCTCGCTGGTAGGTTTTCTTACCAGACCACGGCCCTAATGGCCGAGCATGCCATTGGCACATGCCAACGCGCATCGCTGGTAGCTTTTCCCACCAGGGCGCGACCCAAGTTAGCCACGCACGCCATTGGCACATGCCAACACGCATCGTTGGTAGCTTTTCTTACCAGCCACGACCCTAATGGCCGAGCATGCCATTGGCACATGCCAACACGCATCGCTGGTAGCTTTCTTACCAGGACATAACCCTAATGGCCATGTGTGCCATTGACACATGCCAAACGCACACGCTGGTGGCCTAACTTGCAAACCGTGCAACCTACCACCAAGGCATTCCGCACATGCCAAACACACACGCTGGTAGCCTAACTTGCAAACCGTGCAACCTACCACCAAGGAATTCCACACACACCATTGGCACATGCCACACACGCCACTAGCAGCTCTGGCATTACCACTTGCACTCAAGGTGCAACCCGCAACAAAGGCATTCCACACATGCCAATGGCACATGCCACACACGCCACTAGCAGCGCCATTTGCACTCGAGATGTAACCAACACTCGAGACATCAACACAAACCGGGGATGCAGTCCCGGGGTTTTGGTTTGGCGGTCACAACAAGTTGCGTACACTACGCTCACATTAAGAAAGCGTGAAAAGGAATAAAGCGGTCAAATAAATGAGGAAATAATGGTGAAAAAGTTTTCACCCATAAACACCATGCGGTTACCACCTCCTCCCATTATTTCACCCTTTACTCTCTTCCTTCATGAGGCCAGAGTACGTTTCAATCTCGACTTGTATAAATAGGTCTTACCTATTTACACCAGACAACAAGTCTCGGTCAGGATAAAAATACAACACTCTCGAAAAGGCAACTTTGCAAGCTCTCCAAAAAAGCTTTCATCTCTTGCAAGCTTCCTAAGCTTTCACTTTCTGATACAAGTCGAGACACTACTCTCCCAGAACTATTCTGGTCTCAACACCTTTCTTTGCTTCCCTCCCCAAATCAACCCTTCTCCTCCACTTTGTGACCGAAGCAAGTCTGGAACGTCCATTTCTTGGTTTAGGCCGGACTTGTATAGATTGATCTCTCAAACCTATAAAGTGTTCCCGTGCAGCACATTTGTTTAGGGTTTAAACCAGTTTCTCACTCACTTACCGAATTTACCGAAATCGGCGGAAACGATTTTCACCCTTAAACACCAACAAATCAGGTCAGCTGCCAAAATGTACCCGGAAACACTATAAATCTCAAAAAAGATATGTAAATTCATTCCCAATAGAAAACCGTAAGTGATACTCAAATAATGTATGGTCGGGATAAGTAAATCACTCCAATAAGCAACAATTTCATATTGTTTGACAGTTTCTATTCGGGAAGCACGCTCTAAATCAGTTTTTAAATCAGCGGAAATACATTCGGTCGACACATTATATTCACTAGAAATCAGAGGAAGCAATGCATTGACAATGTAAAAAGGAACTGAATCATCCAACACAACACAATGATTTAAACATATATTTAATAATCCAAGTTTATGAAAATCAAGAACTCTAAATCTGGTTCTAAGTCCGCGGAAATAATTTCCATTGTTGAGTTACCTTGATTAACCATAGAGGGAACAATGCATCGACAATATCAATAGGCATAGGGTCATCGGAATCAGCAAAATGAGAAATGAAAACATATAAAGGTTATATCATCGGTACAAGTTATCTAACTAGTATCAATATGTTCAACATTCACATCAGCATTCATAGAATCACAAGATGGATCAAAATAAAGATGGGCTTAATGGGGCGAAAATATCATGATTAATCGACTCATCATTAACTGCAACTAGAATCTCCATATTCAAATAATTAGAAGGTATCTCAAGATGAACGTCCACTGTCTCTAAGTCGTTAGACTCAACAATAGTATCTTTTGTACAAATAGGTTCCTCTAAATCATCATCTGCATATAACTCTTGGCATGCCTGAATTCTCAACCTTTGTTCCCGACTAGGCGGTGTGTGTTTGTAATACTTCTCATATATCATTTTAGGTGATTCTTCACTTACCATATGTGGAGCAAGAACTTACTTATGTAGTGACCCATGCATATACTCACCAAGCGTCATTTCAGATGACGTCTCCTGATAATGTGAACTTCGACGCATATATTCTCCAAGCGTCATCTTAGATGACGTCTCCTGGAAGGAGTCATCATCCTCGAAAAGTACCTGAAATAAAGTTCTAAAACACAAAAAGAGTCAAAAGGAAAAAGAAATCCTAAAATAAAATAAAAATATTGTACAAAAATAAAAACCAACTATATACAAAATCGAAATACTAATTACAATATTCCATGACCGCTCCCCGCGAATGGCGCAAAAAATTGATAGGGATTTACGGGAAACCCTATATGTAATAACCCCAATCGCACGGTATCTAACTAGTAGACAGAGGCAAGTACGGGTCGAACCCATAGGGAGCGGTGAAAATACCGTAATCAATATCTCTAAATAAAATAACAAGAAATGATATTTTTTTGGATTTTTAAGAATAATGAAATAATAAAAACGTAACCAAGGATGCGAAGGTGTTAGGGTACTGGGAATCCGTTGTAGGTAAATTATTGCATTCAATCACAAAGGGTATTAGCATGAAAGATATTTCATTTAACGATTGTCGACAAGATTTATCAAAAGGATCGTTTTTTCTCACCTTAAAGTGGAATTCCAATGCACTAAGTATACATGGCATAAATAGTCAAGAGATATTCATAGATCGATTATTGCTAAGGTTCAATGAGTTCTTCTACTAATCTAACTATGGACTATACATGGCATTGAACATGAAAAATATAGCTAGAAGATCAAATATTGATATAGAGACAAAACATTAGCATTAAGTTCAATTGGTAGAAAACCCTTATTCAAAAATACATATAATTCAACCTACAAGTTCATCCTTTCACCCTACCATGGAATTAGCTAGACATGGCTTTCTCCAAAGCCACAAAGAAATCTAAAATCAATCGCTAGCTAAATGAAAACGAAAATGGGAGTAATGAAATTTCAAACTCTAATGTCCCAAACGGCAGTGTAGCCGCGTCTTCCAACTCCAGTCGGCCTCTCACTCTTTTATGTTGTTTTCGTGTCTTATAGGTACCGTGAATGTGAAGAAATGTAAACAAGACCTAGCCAAGTACTAAGGCCAGCCCAATACCCAAGTCTCAAATCTCGTCATTACTGGAAGTAAGTAACGACAATAACTTTCATTCTCAGTTCCTTGACCTGTTTCCCCGATGGAATTCCAACCATAACCCGAGAAAAAACACAACATACTGGTGCCTCTTCTTCTTACGGCTCTTTCCATCATTCAAGATTATCCAGCCAATGAACATCCCTGTCTCGCTGACACACAAACACCTCGTCGTATACTTTGAACACAACAACACATTCAAGTCTTATTTAATTTATGTTAGAGCACTGCTCGGTCAAACTCGCATGCGTTGCTATCTCAAGCATGTTTGTCAATGTTAGTGATCAAAACTATAAGTCTTGATTTCTAGTCTACTTATAGATGTCTCGAACTAGGACATAGATTGTATAGTTGAGCTTGTGGAACTTCATCAACAAAGGTATGTGGAGACTGAAACTCATCTATCACACTTGGAAAGTCTATTTCTAATCTATCTCCTATATTGAGACATAAGTCGGTGTGACGAAATAGTTTTCTATTATACACATTTGAGATTTCGAGCTGAGTTTAACTCGCTTACATATTTCTCGAAATATGTGTTGGCAAGCTTTCGCTTCGACCAAGTTCATCTTATATTCTTGACGCAAGTCAAAATACGATCATGTGAGAATTTTTGAGTAACATCGTACATGTTTTGTGTGATACAATCATTTGGTGTAGACTTGGAATGTTTCGTTATGATTATTTCAATACCTTGAAAATTGCTTTGATGCTAATAGTTTGTGAAAAGCTATTGTCATCCTCTAAGAAAGTTTCAATGATTGAAATAAGAGTTTAGAACACTTAACCATTATTGTATATGACATGTTGTGTACTCTTGCACATATGTAATCCATGTCCGGGAACCATAGTATGCGTACATGTGCGCATACCTGTTGGCTTGAGAAATCCGGGAACCTAAGTATGCGCACCCGTTCGCGTACTGGTGTAAGGTTCATGTCCGAATATTTCTGCTGGGATTGGAAGTATGGGTACCCGTTTGTGTACTGGCGAAACCCAATCTTGGTCCAGGTATTTCAAGTATGCGTACACGTTTGCATACTTGAAGGTTAAAGTTCTAAAATCGGTTGTACATGAACTTAAACATTTATATAATAAGGAATGCAATATTTGAAAACCGTGGCTATAATGTTCATGAATTGATTCGAGTGAATCAAACCGATTTTACTTCAATTGTGTTCTTGTATACTTCTATGAGAATATAGCAATTGAACAACTCTTTAACTAGTTTCATTTGAGTCATTTGAACTAGTTATGGTTAAGATGAATAAGGTTGATATGAGAGTGTTCATATGGATAACTTCGGTTAACTATTGTTGAGCCAACATGGTGTACACGTTTAGGTTCGGTTACATAAACCTAAATGACGGTACATTTCATTTGTGTGTAACAAGCTAAGTTCGATCTAACGAATGAAAGATATTAGCTTGGTTGAATCAGTTTTTTCATCTAACGGTGAATATTGAATGCTTTGTTACCAAGGTAACTTAGATTACAAACCCTGATTTGAAAACTATATAAAGGAGAACTCTAGAAACTGGGAAACCTAATCCCTACACTTTTGTGTGTTACTAGTTGCATAGCTAGAGTCGGTTCTCCTTTAACTTTAGGTTTCTCACGAGACCTTGTAGGTTAACGACTTGAAGACTACATTGGGACTGTGAAGCCAGACCCAACTATTTTCTCTGTAGTTGCGTGTTCTGATCTTTCCCGATCCTATCGTCTGAGTACTATCTTCTCTAATATTTATACGAGATTTAATCTCCGATAGGCAAGATAAAAAGTAATCACAAACACCTTTGTCTCATCGTTTGTGATTCCACAATATCTAGTTTCGCTTCCAAACGATTTAGATTATTGTGAGGTGATTGATAATACTAGGCTGTTCTTCGGGAATATAGGACCGGTTTATTAATTGGTTCCTTTTCACCTTGATTTATCAAAAGACAGAACAAAACTCATATGTATTTTCGTGGGAGACAGTTTATCTATTCCAATAGACTTTTAACGTGTGAGATGATTTTTTTATCAAGTCTTCGACTTTGGGTCGTAGCAACTCTTGGTTGTGGCGAGAGATCGCCTAAGGGAATCAAATGCGTAGTATCTGTTGGGATCGAGACGTAAGGAATGTAAATCGTACCTTGAATCAAAGGTGTGAGATTGATTAGGGTTCAACTATAGTCCAATCCAAGTTCATTGATAGTAGGCTAGTGTCCGTAGCGGCTTAATACAAGTGTGGTGTTCAAAGATGGACTAGGTCCCAGGGTTTTTCTGCATTTGCGGTTTTCCTTGTTAACAAAATTCTGGTGTCTTTGTTATTTCTTTTCCGCATTATATTTTTTTATATAATTGAAGTATCACAGGTTGTGCGTTGTATCGATCAATTAGGAAATCCAACCTTTGGTTGGTGATTGAAATTGATTGATCCTTTAACATTGGTCTTTGGTACCTTTCAAGTTACTACTCTTATATTCAACCGGGATCGCAAATTTCTCTTTGCTGATTGCAGATTGAATTGAGAGATAGAGACATAAAGTCTTTGATATACTTTTCTAAAGATTGAGTATGACTGTCTAGTTGATTCTCTTTAAAGAATATTTGAGTAAGTCCTCTCAGACTGACAAACGAATTGTTGGGTGTGGTTGTTGTACCACCGCATTTTCAATTGATATCAGAGCATGCAAACATATTAAAGACCTTATAAGTATGTGTTTGTAGCAATCTGATATGGACAGAAGTGCTATCTCTGATAAACGCATCACCAGAAATAAAAGCTCTGTTTTTATGAAATCTGTTAAAGAGAAAGATTTGTCAATCTCGAATATAGATGAACCCAGTGTTCCAATGAAACAGACATACATTGAAAAGTGTTACCCTAACTACCTTACTGATGAGTCTGACTCTGAAGTTGAAAAAAATGCAGCCAAGGAGAGTGCAGTGATTTTAAAGCTTATTAGAATCTAGGCTGATGATGTCAATCGGTTGCAACAGAAAGTCAATGTTCTTGTTGGTATGGTAAATGAGCGTGACTCTCTCCTAAAGGTTCTGCATGAGGGAAATCTCAAAAAGGATGCTTTGGAATATGAACTTCTTTTGAGTAACTCTCTATTCAAGAATGTTTCAAAGAGTCCACAATACCAACTGCTTCTGATAGAACTATAAAAATTTCTATTCCAGAAGCAAAATTGAAATCCTTCTGTTGAAAAGATGTGCCTGTGTCTTCCTCTGATCAAGAAATATTCACATCATATGGAAGGAATAATTCTCCCAACGATGGTGTTAAGACTGTTCTATCTAATCACTCAGGTAATCATAAATTGTGTCTCTTTTGTGATTCAAAAGGGCATGTTAAACAAAAGAGGAATTCTAGGTTGAATGACAACTATTATTCGTATTCAACACACCTTAGATTTAATTCTCAAAGGTGTAACTGACATTCGTATGTCTAAACCGATTGGTCTTAGTACTCACCCTGTGTACCCCACCAGGAAAGTCAGTTCAATGTGTTCCTCAAATGTTTAGCAAAAGAGTCTTCCTAAACCATTTCGTCGAAAAAGAATTCATGGATATTCTTCAATTAAGAAGGGATATTATGTTGTTCATGATGTGAAAAAGGTACCAGAAGAAGGAAGCAAAAATGGAGAGATGGAAGATAATCTTAAAATGATAATTGAAGATTATAAAGAGATTATTAACAGGCTGTCGATTCCCTCTCGTCAAAATTCTTCAGGTAAGAATCAACACTATGCGTCATATTTTGATGATAGTAAGTTTTATGATAAGTTTTCACATCATAATGGCTTTCCTCCAAAGATCAGAAGAAAGAGGTTTAACCAGAAAAAACTTTCATTTAATGAGCTCAAGGCTCATACTTGTGATAGTTAATCACAAGGTTGAAATCTCAGTCACAAAAATCATGGTTGAGTGAGATATGATCAGGTATACTTGATGGCAAAATGTGTTTCTGATTCTCTAGCTATTTTCTTATTGTTCTTAGGTGGATTATCATTCACAAACATTTTTGTATAAGTATTTGTTTGTACTAATAGGCTTGAGGTTCTTATAACTTCTTCTTGAAATTTTTTCAGTGCCAAAACTGCTACTCTTATGCTCTGAATTTTTTCTCTTGTGAGAATATATAATTTATAGAGCTAAATCCTATGAATCTATTCATGTAGCAAAAACTTTTGTGAGTAAACAACATCTTGTTTGTTTGTTCTTTTCTTGGTCCTTTACGACTTTTGTGGTCAAGGTTATGTTCATACGGGTTTCCATATTATTTTGTCACGAACCGACTTAGGAAACCCTAGCTTTTGTTTCCTTGAGAAGCCTTATATATACTCCAAGTCTTTCTTAAGAGTACGCATACTCTTTTTTATTAAAGAATGGCTTCTCCTCCTTGTTCTTGGGATTTGCCAGCCGATTCAATTGATGATTCTGTTTATTTGGAGTTTGTTTTAAAGAAGAAAAAAACCCTTGTTAAAGTTGACGAACTCGAATCCTGTGCCTCATACTATTATGCGTTTTCTCATCAAGATCGAGAAAATGCTGAGATGGTCTCTGCTGAAGTGGTTCATGATTTTCTCACTGATATTGGGAAGACTCAACTGGAAGCTTGAGAACTCGCCAAGGATCTTAACATGCTACGAACGGAGTTGAAAAATGTTAACTCCACCTTGTTCTCATGAAGTCACATGTTAAGGATCTTCTCAATGAGGATATCTTCTCCGAAGATGCAGTTGATACCCGTCGGTCACAAGCCTAAAATCCCCGAATCACCTAAAGTTTCCCGTACATGAACTCGATTTTTCCTTGTGTTTGTTCTTTGTTTTGTTGAGTTTTTTTTTTATTATGTCTAGGAAACTTCTTATGAGAATTTTATTTTTGTGTTTTTAAGAAGGATAACTAGGGTTTGGAATAGCCATTATTGTGAGTACACATAGCTATGTCCAACGTTTTCATCTTCAATGTTTTTAGATTTATTTATTTAAATTCTAAATTCTTTGGAAGATGATTTTTGCAGTATTAATCTTTATGATTTCATATATTGCAAATTGTTATGGGATATGTTGTTCATGTCCGTGAACCTTGACTGTCCCATATTTGTTCAAAAGTTATCTCTATTATGTGTCGATATGAAAGTATTGATAAAAGATAGAATGAACTTTTGACTACAAAAGTTAAGACTATTATGTCTTTATGGATGGAAGATATGATGAACTTTTGTTTACAAAGATTAAGTCTATAATATGTCATTGTGCAAATAGTGATGAAAAATAAAATGAATCTTTGTTTATTCTGCAGTATTGGTCCTTCCCTACTGTGTTGCTCCGTAAGTTCTCTTATGTTGAGCATGGCCAATTGAATTGATCATTTTTGTGGCTAATTCAATTGTGATTTTTGGATACAAATTCATGATTCTCATGTGATTTGATTATGTCCAAAGAAATCCTTCTTTTAACGTAAAAGTAAGGTCGCACTTGTTGAACTTGTGTTTAATTGCCAAATCTTGGTGGGGAGTGCGGCTGTGGAATATTGTAGGGGTTATCTTGTATCTTTATAAACTCCTTGATGAATGCATTTAGCTTCGGATATATGATTGCATCTACATAATTTGGTATATTATTCTCTTTTGCTCATGAAGTATCTCTATGAAAATTTTATGAGGATCCCACTAGTTTTCGTACCTTTGCCAATTTATATTGACAAAAAGGGGGAGAATTAATGTGTAGTTTCAGACTACAAATACATATGGTTTACGGATCATTATGTAAGGGGGAGTGGTTTTCATGACGAGATGAAGTATTGACTAAGGGGGAGTGATACATATCACCATAGTATTATTGTCAAAGTTGTGATACAATTGAACTTTGATACTGTGTAATGATACTTGTGATATCAGTATAACAATGATTGAGAGCATTTATTTTCTCATTGTTATCGCTACGGATCTTAAACAACTATGATGCTGAGTTGAACACGTTTAGAATCATGGAGTACTTGGAAGTGACGAAGATTTCAAGTTGTGTTGAAGATGCCAAGGAGATCAAGCATTTGGATGAGAAGCTACAAAGTTTTATTTATTTGTAATCCATATGTATTGATAGTTTTGTCACTAAAATTGACAAAGGGGGACATTGTTAGAGCACTTCTCGGTCGAACTCGCAAGCGTTGCTATCTCAAGCTTGTTTGTCAATATTAGTGATCAAAATTATAAATCTTGATTTCTAGTCTACTTATAGATGTCTCGGACTAGAATAGATTGTGTAGTTGAGCATTAGACTTCACGGCATTCATCATTTGAAGACGAAGAACTACTAAGGAGAGCTTGTGTAACTTCATCAACAAAAGGTATGTGGAGACTGAAACTCATCTATCACTTGGAAAGTCTATTTCTACTTTATTTCCTATATTGAGACATAAGTCATAGTGCTATATAGTTTTCTACTATGCACATTTGATATTTCGAGCTAAGTTTAACTCGCTTACATATTTCTCGAAATATGTGTTGGTAAGCTTTCGCTTCAACATAGTTTGTGTGATGCA
>JAJJWW010015731.1:0-72816 GCA_023531295.1 Papaver armeniacum | reverse complement strand
CATCTATAGGTTGACATTAGTAGGTACAATTCCAAACCCCAAAACGATTGATTTTGGTTAGGTTTTGAGCTCCACCGGATGGGCAGAGTCAAGATTTCTAGGTTGGGGGCGTAGAAAACCGTTTTGGGTGCAAAATTTTTAAGGGGTGAAAAAAAAAACAAAAATAGGCTTGTAAATGAACCTTGTTTTAGGGCATATAAGAAAATTTTAGGGTATAATGAATAAAGACAAAAACGAGTTGGAAATATTAAATCCAATAGCCCCTTAACCAAATATTTTTGGTAATGGCAAATTTACCTTTTCTGTATTAGTGTTAATAATAATGAATAATTTTGATTAGTGATTAAGATAATTAAGTTATAAAAGTTTGTGTTGATGATAATAATATTTTTGGGGAAGAAAAAAGAAGTTAGATTTTTTTGGGAATCAGAGATGGGTTCGGCTTGAAATTATCAGTCGAACCTAACTTGTATAGTGCAAAAGATGAACAGTTCGGCTTACTCGAAATGCAATAGTTATTGGCCGAACTTATAGTTTGTAACTTCCGACCTACTTACTAGTTAAATGTTCGGCTAATAAGAAATTTTCATTACAAGCCGAACCTTCTCCTGAGAGTTAGGTTCGGTTTTCACTCTAAATATCGTATCAGTCGAACCATATATTTTTCCAAGTTCGGATCATATTCAAGAAATCATATCAGCCGAACATGTAACTGATTTTCCATAAAACACTTAAATTCATACACATATAAGGGTGATGCTTTTTACTACATATGTTTCATATTGTGCAGCCTTTTCATAGGATGAATCAAACAAAAAAAAGTGGAAATTACTAAAAGTGTCAAGAAAGTGAAGTCTACTGATGGAGAATACCAAGGTCCAAATTCAACTCATTAAAATCAAGAGATCTTATCTTCAACTTCAAGATAATGAAAATACAAACACAATGCAAAAAGAATGAGGTATTCCGGCATCGGACGAAAAAGTTATGGCCAAAACAAGATCGAAAGACTTGAGTCTCAAGAGACGAGAAGGTTCTGGTGATAACTCATCAAGACGAGCTAGCCGAACCTAGAGCACTCGCAAATCAATATTTTCAAAGTGTTTACAAGAGAGATGTTCGGCTTGAAAGTGATCTAATCGAGTTATCCAAACCTGACAACCACCTGGGGTAAATTTCACTTCTCAGGTTCGGCAGGGAAAGGTTGGCAAGGTATTAGCCGAACTCGACACTTGTATTGACCACTCGAGAAGTTCTACTTATCATTTAGAAATGAATTAGCAGCCCGAACTATTCATAAGCTTTAGAATGGAGAACAATGAATGTTTCGTTGATAATTCGTCTCGCTAATCACTAGAACCTCATTCTCAGAACCAAAAAGCTCTAGTTTTTTTCTTCTGAATTAACATATTCTATCGATCAAAAACAATAAAATAAGAGTTGGAACTTCAAATGTTCGATTCAATCACAGTTTTTACGCCTTCATCTTAAATTGGTTCTTCTTCTTTAATTCATGGATTAGAAGAGGATTTAGAACGCCTGACGTCTGCTTTTTTATTTATACAATCCATTATATAGCTCAATTTAATCGACGACCAAATTTCATGAATCAACAACTAATTACGGCGATGGAAAAAAATTTTGAGCGAGGAGGAAAGTGGTTCAGCTGGAGGACGAAGAAGATATGTTTAGGATAGATTTTTTTTTATTTTTTGTTTTTTGATTTTAGGTTCAAGGGTATATAGGTAATTGAACTACCCAATTGACACCCCTTATAAGGTCGCCTAGGATGGAAAACTATCTTGTATGCCTTGAAATTTTTTGGTATGCTTTAAAACAGGGTTCTTGTAAATAGCCTAAAATCTCTAATTGGGCCAAAATTTGGCTTTGGATCCAGTTGGTCTTGCACACCCCTGCACTAGGCTGGCTCTGCCCCAGATTTTCACTTACAAAGAACCAACATCAATCTCCAATTCTCCATGATCGAAAACCATATAAATGACCGTTAGATGTATGATTTCGGTTTGGTTTCGTTCGATTCTTGTGTAAATGGTACGTCGTTTATAAGAACGCCGGGTACGTTCTGCTGTCGCATCATACCCAAGTCGTTGACATTTAAAACCTGATCCCCACTTTGTTCTGAAGTCATTAGAACTCCACTACATTATCAAATTTCACCATTTTGATTAGTTTGTTTTATTATAGAAGTCAATAATTCCATCAATAATGCACACTATTTTATTAATACGTAGGATATATATAATTAGCAGTAGCCCAATTATATGAACAACTACTACTTGGATAACAAAAGAAGAAAGTCTAAAATGTCTTCAATGGCACCTAAATCCATTTTCTTTATCCTCATGATAATCTTCATATCAGCAGAAGTTATCTCAGCTCAAGATGAATGTCAAACTGAAGAATCGGGTGATTGCGTTAACAAATCTCGTGCACAACCACTTAAGATAATTGCTATAGTTTCCATATTGGTTACTAGCATGATTGGTGTGGGTGCACCACTTTTCGTGAAGTATATTCCTGCATTACATCCAGATCGTGATCTATTTGTAATCGTGAAAGCGTTTGCAGCAGGGATTATTCTTGCAACCGGGTTTATGCACGTATTGCCTGATTCTTTCAATATGTTGTCGTCAACTTGTTTGTCAGATAACCCATGGCATAAATTTCCATTTACTGGATTTGTAGCAATGCTTTCTGCTATTGTTACACTAATGGTGGATTCAATGGCTACTAGTTTCTATACTACTGCGAACAATAAGAAGATGATTCAACCAACGCCAGAAGGTGATCATGAACTGGGCAATACAGCCGAAGGAGGTGGTGGTTCTCATTTCCATTCTCACGGCCATCATCATGGTGGTGCACTCAGTAACAACAAAGGGGCACCTATTGGAGCTCAATTACTTCGATACCGAGTCGTTGCAATGGTACGTAACTGGTTATTCATCTCTTAACTCGCCAAAATTAAATGAATCTTAGTTCTGGAAAATAATACAGTATCTATCACAAAATAAAATAAAAATTAGCTTATGTCGACATCTAGCGGAATTACCTCCACAGACGAGGATTCAACGAACAAAAACACTAAAACAACTTTTTTTTTTTTTTTTTTTTTTGGTGTACCATCATATCATGCATGTAGGTATTGGAACTGGGTATTGTTGTGCACTCAATTGTAATTGGCCTTGGAGTAGGAGCCTCAAACAATACTTGCACCATAAAGCCTCTTGTTGCCGCACTGTGTTTCCATCAAATGTTTGAAGGGATGGGGCTTGGTGGCTGCATTATGCAGGTAATCCTCTAGTTATAAGCATTTGTTTATTTTGGCCGTTTCTCCGTTTAGGCATATATCTATATATACTCTTCTTGAAACAGGATGAATGTCATAAAATCAAGTTGAACAAGGTAAAATGTGATAAAATCAAAGGCAACAGATTACAAATCCATAGCGAAGATAGATATCCAGATGTACGAATATACTAGGAATTTTTTTTTATTATTATTTTTTATCAGACAGCATCGTGAATGGAACCTTTTATTATTATTATTTTTTATCAGACAACATCGGGAATGGAACCACTAACCTATAACTTGGAAGTTCAACCCCTAACCAAACGGGCTTATACTTTTCTCCCTTTCATTAAAAATAATTAGTACGTATTAAACAACATTTTTCAGATAGTCACTTTCATTATCTTTATTTGACTTTTTACAAAATTAAATTAGTTTTACCAATTTAATTATCAGTAGTCTAATGAAATAAAATAAGTACGTTGAATTTTCTTTGATCAAAGAATTTGGGTTATGGACTGAGGTTTATTTTGATTATGTGCAGGCAGAATACAAACCGTTGAAGAAATTTATAATGGTGTTTTTCTTTTCGATCACAACACCTGCTGGGATAGCAGTAGGGATGGGGTTATCAAGAATATACAGAGAGAACAGTCCTACGGCACTAATCACTGTCGGGTTACTAAACGCATCATCAGCTGGTCTCTTAATTTACATGGCATTGGTTGATCTTCTTGCTGCTGATTTCATGGGACCAAAATTGCAAAGAAGTATTAAGCTTCAGATCAAGTCGTATATCGCTGTTCTTTTGGGTGCTGGTGGTATGTCTGTCATGGCCAAATGGGCTTAAAATATTGAGACATACTCGAGCATGTATCATGCCGGCCATGATTGTCAACTGTCGGTCTGTGTGACCATGCGTCCTTTCAGCATCACCAACCGCCGTTTGCAAGACCATTCCATGCCAGGAGTAAATTAATAAAATATTGTAATAATAAATAATTCATAAGTGATTGTGTTTCTGTCTTGTAATTTAACTAGGCCTTGACCCGTGTTGAACGGCACGGGCCTCGACATTGTTAATTTTTAATATCGTACTAATTGTGTCCCGAAAACATATCAACTCCTTTTGTACCAGTTTTTTCTTTTAAATATGATATAGCTGCTTAACCCATGTCGAAACAAC
This sequence comes from Papaver armeniacum, assembly GCA_023531295.1. NCBI lineage: Eukaryota > Viridiplantae > Streptophyta > Magnoliopsida > Ranunculales > Papaveraceae > Papaver > Papaver armeniacum. Next base: position 68,318 of record JAJJWW010015731.1, on the reverse strand, counting down.
ATAGGGATAATTTTTATCTGGATATTAAATGAGGGAGGATCCCTTCACACTCTTAGATTCACATTATCTCACACTTTGAAATATATTTTTCTTAATAAAACTTAAATGAAAGAGTATTTGAAGTTAATATTCTGGGAATATGCCGTCTCGCAAAGCTATATATATCCACAAAAAATGAGCATATTCTGAAATACCAAACCCACCATCTACCGATCTTAATTTTAACTGTTGAAAATTCGTTGGTTTTCGATGGTTGATTTTCAAAGTAGTAGATTACGGAGTTATACATTTCAGATTAGCTCATTTTTCGGGGGTATGTATAGCTTGGTAAGACGAACAATCCCCAAATATTAGCTTCAAATACGCTACCGTTTAGTTTTTGTAAAAAAAGATAGTGTCCAAAGTGTGAGATACTGTAAAAATAAAAGTGTGAGGGATTCTCCCTCATATTATATTTAATATTTATTAATTATCGAGTTTACCCTTCTTATCATTACAAAAATAAAGGAAAAACCAATAGATATTTCTACTCTGCAGTCCACGATTCGATAATTAGTAATGTAATATGTTCTGATTTTGATTAATGTCGTTTGTCTACAGTTATTAAATAACATGACAATTGATTCGAGTTTTTTTTTCTTCAATTGCCATGTGTTTTATCCGAGTTTACGTTAACATTAAAATGGTCAACCATGTTTTACACTTTATAATGTTACACGTCTTGTGGCGTCACGGAATTAACATAGTCTCTTATATATCACCAATACGCACCACCACCACAAAACCACATGATACCATTTCTTTCACCATAAACTACCCAGTAAATATTTAGTTTCATTTTATAAATACTACTTATCACATCTATATTTAAGGTTTAGTCTACCAAATTAAGTTTACATGTTTCTTAAAATAAAATAAAATAGCCCTCTCAATGTCAATTTCTGACTTCGCCGCTACTACCACCACTGCCGCCTACCCCTGTAGGTTGTTTGGAGTAATTCTAATTTTCAATCACAAACACATATATGAGGTTTAGATAAAAGAAAATTAAGTCGTTAATTAATTTGTCCCATTATATCTTTTTCCGTCTTTTTCTGTATTGCAATCAATTTTATTTTAACATTAAAAACCATGATTTATATAAACCATGATTTATATGATAAGGTACCAAAGATAGCATGGGTGCCATTTGGTTGATCCAGCTGTCATGAAAAATTTGTCATATTTGTTTTGATATCATCCCTGAAATATATGGTACATGCCTTTTTCAATCTTGTTATGACCGCATACTTCACAATACAATGTTATCCGACTATCCATGTTGTAACGACACAGTACTAATATTGTCCACCACCACTCACCAGTACCCACCGCCACTACTTCTTCCAGCACACCACCAAGGGCAGAGCCAGGATTTTGAGGAAGGGGGACAAAAAAATTCTTGAAATTGGATACGGGTGCAAAATACACTTAATAGCCATTTTATGATAAAAAAAAAGATCAAAAACAATTAAAATTGGGCTTGGTTACACCCCTGACCACCACTAATGTTTCCACTTCAGCACTTTTTAAGAACGCCACTGCTTCCATCACCTATTACCGCCACCAGTGTCTATAGATATCATTTTTATTTCTACCAAACTTATTTATCAATGGAAATACATATTTATTAAATTAATTAAGGGAATATTTATAGTGACAAAAACTTAATAGATAATTTATTAATAAAAAATTGAGCAATTAGTGAAACAATAATTACTATTGTTTGTACCGAAAATTACTTTTGGGCACGAAACACGATTGAATCAATGATTTGATGCGTAGCTAGGGTTAGGAAACGAATTGAAGAACAAATAAAAGAGACTTAGATTTTACGTGGTTTGGCAAGTTTTGCCTACATCCATGGACGAATCCCCTTAGGGAGTGATGTTTTATTGATATCAGAATTACAATGGATTTTTTTGTATTAGCTAGCCCCCCTTCCTTCTTCTATCAGGGAGTCCCTATTTATACCGTTCAATACCTCAGTTCAACCCTAACTTGGTGATAAACTTAATTCTACATGAAACTTCCCTGCATGTCTCCCTATATTAACTCTACAAAACTTCCCTGCATGTCTCCCTGTATTAACTCTGCATGAAACTGCCCTGCATGTCTCCCTGTATTAACTCTGCATGAAACTGCCCTGCATGTCTCCCTATATTAATTCTGCATGAAAATGCTGACAGACTGGATTGACTGGCTGACATGCAATATAGGCTTGCAGTATGGATGAAAACTATCTAGAAGTGCGACTGGCAATTTGAATTCGATAATTGACCGACGGTTTACTTTGACCATTGACCGGCCGTTGATTTTGACCATTGACCGGTCATTGAATTTATGTAATACTGGGCAGGCTGGTGGCTGCGTCGGTTGACTGGTTAGTAGGCTTGGATGACATCTGAATAGTGGCCCAGGTAACATTCTGGCCCAATGTGTGGCAATTTTACTCATGGTACATACAAATATATCATTTATTAACCCGTCCCATAATAAAAATTACGTATATAATTATATTAGATTATTTAGTGAAAATTGGATCTAATCAAATTCTTCTAGGCTTTTGAACAGAAGCCCGAAAAACGAGGCATTCTATATACATATATTGTAAATGCCAATCGATAGTCAAATTATAATGTGTAATCTGGGTTATTTTAGTAGTTTCTCGCTAAGTGTATCTATCAAGATGAATCCAAAATGCAGAAAGGCTTTCGACTGCATTAAGTGTAATCTGGGTTATTCTACCTCCTGTCGTGCAATCTCCTCTGCAGAAAGGCTTTCGCTAAGTGTAATCTAGGTTATTCTACCTCCTATCGTGCAATCTCCTCTGCAGAAAGGCTTTCGACTGCATCTTTCGACTTCTGGATCTCATCAAGGCCTTCGACAAACCACGAAGCATTGAACTCCTTTTCTACACACACGTCGCGATGGTGCTCCCAGTCGGCAATAACGTCTTCAGAAACGGTGTGGCCAGTCACCTCACGCATGTCCTCAATGGAAGATAAAGCCTCTTCCACACGCTTAACCATCGCAAATCGACTAGTGATCTTCTTGGTTGTGGCCATATGTCCATGCTTCTCCCAGATCGGTGTACAACGCCTCATACTTAGCCAGACACTCAAACCGCAAACCAAAGACATGACCTGGATAAGGAACCAAGTACGGGGATCAAAAATGGCGCCCTGCAACCGGCCTCACGACTCGCAAAGGGTCTTCTTCCATGTCTACGGCAGCAACCATCGTGAGAATCATCCACCGCTTGAACCACATCTCGTGCCCGGCAATTGGCTAACTCCCATCTCCAAGTCACCGGCGGTGGTCGCCAAAGGCAAGTTTTCGTGTGGCTCCACCCCAGAATCGTCCTCCGAACTGGATTCCTCCTGCGAAATTGAGTTAGACATTTTTCAAAAGAAGAAACGGAAGAAGAAAAAAAAAGAAGCGCGGAACTCACCGAACCACTTCCCGAAAAAGAACCAGTGCTGCCAGAGGAATCACTCTCACTTGTCGAACTTTCTTCTTTCTCTGACTCATCACCACCATGAGAAGGCTCAGTGCTGCCGGAATTCTTCGAAGAAATTGCCGTCTCCTGGAAACGTGCAAGGGCAACGAAGGCATTAACACTACCGAAGCCCTGGGAGAAACAAGACACATGTTTTCAGCAGAAATTCACGTGTTTTGAGACAAACCAACAAGGAGGCGACACATACCTGGTTATTGGAAGAACTGAAAGACACGAGAGCTGCGGGAGGATCTTTTGAAACCGCCCGGAACCCGCCAGCACGATTCTTCATTCTCTGTTCCTTTGCCTGGGGACTTTCCGAGTTGCCAGGCAACTTTCGCTTGGGATCTCTCAACATTGGATACTTCTTCAAAACTGCTGGGGGAGGTTTACAACGAACATTCTCCACCACGTGATTTACAAAATCTTGGATCATAGTGAACTCATCGTACCAGAACTCATTATAGCCAAAAGTCGTCGAAGTTACTCTTCCCGTTTGAAAGAAGAGAAGGCGGATACCCGGCTCAAGGGCACCGGCATTGAGGGCGGCATGTAATGAATCCTTAGGAACCACCAGCTGGTAAGCAAGAGGCACCCCTTGATCGAAACCAATGTGACAAGCAGCACGGTCAATATTGTAAGCAGCTATTCGGAAAGACCCCATGAAGAAAGACGGCATATAGCCGGACATGCAGCCTTTGAACAAACAAGTTTTCACCAACACTCAAGCGGTCATCAGAAGATAAAGACATGATCGGAGCAGAAGAAAAGGTGTCAATTTGAGTCACCGACCTATGGACCGGATCTCATGGGCGAAAATTGATTTCATGCGACTTATCGAGAAGACTAACCAAGCTCATGCCAACTCTTGGACGCTTGTTCACCCATCGAAGAATTCGGGAGCCGCCCCAACTCGCGGGAATCGAAGGCAACGGTTTACGAGCATACTTCTCAAAGTGCTCCCATAGCCAGACTTGCAGAAAAGCAACATGCACATATGAATCCACTTTCATGAAACCATTCGAGACTCGCATGTTCGCAACTAGGTGATCCAGATGCACATACAGGGAACCAAGGAATAGCTTGCCAATGAGAAGAACTTCACCTTTTGCTAACTTCACAGCACTCACTAGCAACTCTGGTCTTATTTCCTTCTTGCCAGAACCGTCATCAAAAATGACTCTAGACAACCAGAGAGCCAAAAATGCTGCAACATGAAGATCACTGCTTTCTGTTTAGGTTCCAGCTCGTCCGGAAACCATTGAGATATCCACCAGCTTTAAAAGCACCTTTCATCCTCTTTCCGGACAGAATCCTTCGACTTCGCAGTGGAGTCTTTTCGAGCATAATCTCCCAACTTAGTGTCAAGGTCTTCCCGCATCTTCTCATCACCTTCAGACAATCGGATATTAAGATTCCCGGTTACCGGAAGATTCAGCAAGAGAGCCACACCCTCCAAGGATAAAGTTATTTCACCCCATCTACATATGATCGTATGGGTGTCCGAACACCATCTGGAGATGAAAGCAACCAAACCCGGGATATCCTTCCTAATCTGGAGATTTACTCAAGCTCGATGACTTCAATAATCTGCGCTTGAGTCAAGTTGGTATTTATGTGCTCCTACTCACCATGAACTCAACCCATCTATCAAAAGAACGCAATGGGCTTTGACACATCCCGAAATCAATGTTGGAAGAAGAATATACCCTTTTATGAAGACAGAACCGTATGGTGTTCTCAAGCGAACCGAACGTGTTTTCTTTTCATCTTCACCACCGGTTAACAAAATTGGCACGAAACTCCGGTGATTCTTCCGAGCAGGGGCGAGGGGTCTAGCAAACAATTCATCATCCGTGTTTGGTTTGGAACTATGAACATCCTTCGATGAGGCGAAATTTTGTTCAGGTAACATCTTGTCGGATTTCTTCATAACAGTTTAGTAACGAGATATCTGCACACGAAGAAAGACGAAATTATCTCCCTGACACATAATCGCACCCAACAAAAGGAAAACCTAAAAAATAAAAAAAAAAGGAGAGGGTGTATTCTCTACGGGTTCAAAACTGCACACGCAGTATTTTCTTCAGGGTTCAAAATTATATACGCAGTATTTTATATGGGCTCAAGTGCGTCTGCAGTATCCTTCTTCGGGTTCAAAAATTATATATGGAGCATTTTTCTACGGGTTCAAAACTGCACGCGCGGTATTTTCTTCACGACCGAAATTCATATATGCAATATTTCCTATGGGTTTGAAGTCATATGAAACACATATACAATATTCTTCTTCGGGATTCATATACAGTATTCTTCTTCGGGATTCATATGCAGTATTCTCTACGGGTTCAAAACTGCACACGCAGTATTTTCTTCGAGGTTCAAAATTATATACACAATATTTTATACGGGCTCAAGTGCGTCTGCAGTATCCTTCTTCGGGTTCAAAACTATATACGCAGTATTTTCTACGGGCTCGAATGCGCCTATGGTATCCTTCTTCGGGTTCAAAATTATATATGGAGCATTTTTCTACGGGTTCGAATAATATATGCAGTATTTCCCTCGGGTGCATATATACAATATTTTCTACAAGAAGCACGCCAAGAAATCATATGCACAATATCATTGCAAGGATTATAAAGAAAAACGCCTACTCTTAGGGTTTGCACCTACATGAAAAGGGAAACAAGAGAAGTACTGGAAGACATACCTGGAAGCTGGTTTTTCTTTGTGACTCTGCCGCTAGTAGGAAAGGATGAAAGGAATAAGGTGCAAGATGAGAGAAAGGGATTTTATATATATGGGCGTGAAGATTCTGAAATAGGGAAGGATTTCCCTTTACCAAAAATCGTGCGGGCTCACAAGGACGCCCAACTTCCCAATGCCGCCCAAGTTGCACCGGTCCCACCAATTGCGCCAATTTCTCAATGTCGCCCAAGTTGCACTGGTCCCACCAATTGCGCCAACTTCCCAAGGACCGCCCAAGTCGCGCCAGCTAGCACGCTCAGCTTCCCTACCTTGCGCCGGTCCCACCAGCTAGCACGCTCAGCTTCCCTACCTTGCGCCGGTCCCACCAGCTAGCACACTCAGTTTCCCAACTCACGTCAACTTCTCAATGCCGGCCGCCTTCCCCTTCTCTCGGTGATGTTGACTTCCCAATCGTGCCACCTCCCGATTTGTACAAAATCGCCGAGATGCAAGGATTCCAAATCCTATTTATAAAAAGGTCGACAAGCCTCCTCAATTCTCTTTACGATTTATCATTGATAGTTTGTCACCATCTTATGCTTACCTCGCAACAAAGCTCCTGTTCCGAGCTAAGCAGGGGACTTAATGTTGATGGTGGTTTTTAGACAAAGGGTAAAATCGTAAAACCCCGAATAACCTAATTTCACCGATGACACATTTATTAGAACATTTAATGCATGTAGTCAGTAATTAATAGGGGGTATTTTTTCAAATTAGGGTTACAACGAACAAAACCCTAATTCCCCTCTATGCCAATGGCAAATCATGCCAGCCACACCTAGCCCAAGCTAGCCGCGCCATGCCGAATGCACTCTGCCTTGGCCCTAGCTACGCTAATCACACCACACCAAGCCAAACACACTTACCTTGGCCCTAACCGTACCTCTGTTCCAATGGCAAATCATGCCAGCCACACCAAAACGCGCCAAAGCATGCCAAACATGTTAGCCGCACCTCTGTGCCAATGGAAAATCATGCCAGCCACACCAAAACGCGCCAAAGCATGCCAACCATGCTAGCCGCACCTCTGTGCCAATGGAAAATCTTGCCAGCCACACCTATCCCAAGCTAGCCGCGCCATGCCGAATGCACTCTGCCTTGGCCCTAGCTACGCTAATCACACCACGCCAAGCCAAACACACTTACCTTGGCCCTAGTCGCACCTCTGTGCCAATGGCAAATCATTCCAGTCACACCAAAACGCGCCAAAGCATGCCAAACATGTTAGCCGCACCTCCGTGCCAATGGAAAATCATGCCAGCCACACCAAACGCGCCAAAGCATGCCAACCATGTTAGCCGCACCTCCGTGCCAATGGCAAATCATGCCAGCCACGCCTAGCCCAAGCTAGCCGCACCTCTGTGCCAATGGAAAATCATGCCAGCCACACCAAAAGCACCAAAGCATGCCAACCATGCTAGCCGCACCTCCGTGCCAATGGCAAATCATGCCAGCCACATTTATCCCGAGCTAGCCGCGCCTGATGGTATTTTTCAATGATGTTATAGTAATATGTTCGTTCAAGACTTGTGAAAGCAGATTTTTTAGACTTAATTTTCGTAAATAAAAATAACAAGCTCAAAGTGATGGAGAGACTGGGGCTAGCATTCCGCTTTTTACCAATTTCAAAGTGATACTAATTACAATCATGCAATTTCACACGTTTAATTTGATTCTCAACTATTGCAAAAGTAGATTTTTAGAAACAACAAATGTTAATCCAAAGCATGGGATATCAAAACCCTAGGGCAAGCATATTCCATCAATAGAAAATACAATTGTTTAACAAAAATCATAAATTCTATTTTCAATCTAGGAAAATAATCATAATTAAAAATTGCACAAATTAAATAATTAAGAATTACCACTTTTTCATTGGCAAGATAGCTTCCTCCGTCACCCCAGAGGATGGGTTTAGCTCATCATGTTGTAAACACGCTCAAAAGTTGATTTCATTGCTCAAAAATGGTTTACAAATGATGAATAAGGGAGAATTATTGAAAAATCGGGTTTGTAACACTTATTTCTGTTACAAACCCAAGTGTTAGAGAGAACGATAAATGGTAAGTGTCGTTGTCACTATTTCTTTAAGTCTGCCTCCAATATGCGACCCACAGAAGCGAGTTGTTAGCACTGTTGAAGAACGACGGTCTTTGGTCGTCTGTTCTTCGTGTTCTTGGTGTAACAGCAGCAGAAAACTATTCTTCCACCCGATTGATTTTCACTCTGTTGTGCTCCAAAACCTCCCCAAACTCTCCGTCCCCTTCTCTTTTACCCTAAGACACTTTTTATACTCAACAGTGACAAGAATCTTTCCTCATAATTCCAAAAAAATCTCCGTAGTAATAACAAATATTTTTCACGGGATACTTTCCTTTTGTTGATTCTTCACGCGTCTGCAGCTGTCGAATCTTTCTTATTTCACCCTCCACGCTTCTTCAGAGACAAAAATCTATCTAAACACGAGCAGCACTCGTTTATCTCGCTGTAATCCCGTAATTATCCTCTCCTTACACGAACTTGCCCTGATTCATCTGTTGGATTATCCAGCCAAATTCAGCCCAACTAAGCATCCATACCGACATTGGATTGCCAAAACAGGCTTAGCCCATGAGAATCAGCGTTTGAATCTCCTTGAAACTGGTCCAAATTATCAACCCTAAATCTGCAGCTTTAAACACATTTTTCCCGCCTTTTTCTGAAATTCAAAATAAAAAGGATGAGTGCCCCTTATCCGGACCAGGGGTGCGAATAGCAGGTGTTTACCCCTTATCATCTGGGTGCCCCTTAACCAATAGTGAGGGTCCGAATCACACGAGTCCTCTGGGTGCTTTTTAACACTTTTTTCGAGCTGAATTTTCCAAAAATGTTTATTCCCCAAAAATACCTACACACACATAAAACACCATAATAAGTACAAAATCGAGTGCCACCAATATATAGTATTGAGATCAAATTAGACACAAAAATGTGTCTATCAAATACCCCCAAACCTATTATTTGCTAGTCCTCGAGCAAATTTATTCTAGAAAATAAAATTCATTTGAACCCCTAGGTGGCCCTAGTGGCGGAGTGTTGTCTCCGGTGGGTTTACCAGAGGTGTACCCACAAAACCTTGACTTCTAATTGGTCACCAGTATCCAAAGAGCTATGAGGACATACATATTATCAACCTATCTCCAAGTGACTAGAATGCCAGAGAAAATGATGGTGTCAGCTCTAAAGCTGATTGAAGAAAAGGGGAGACACATCCGCAACACTGCTAGATAAAGAGATATCCGCTGCACAAACTAGATAAACATTGTAAGATGCGTCTGCTGATTTGCATTGGACTAAGATTAGGAGAGAGAAAAAGATGAGAGGGACATCTCGCTGCAATTTGGACTAATTACGTGTGATGAGTTAAACCCGGTGCTAGAAAGATCTTGTGCCAGATTGAAAGCGGACTAACAAAGCAACCAAATGTATCTTTCTTCGACTCTCTCATAGTGCTCAGTAGAAACAACGTCTTCTTCGGTCTTCAACTGTTGATGATAAACTCTTGAAACTCGTAGAACCTTGACAATTAACTCTTCTCTTCGATTCTTTCCTTATAGATTTCGACTCCCCTATGGCCTTATTGAATTTTTTTTTTTTTTTTTTTTTTGAGTGAATAACAAGACAAAAATTTATGGCCATCACAGAAGGGATTTAACACTTGGATCTTCGCAACTTGTAATGTCTTAATATCATGAACTTCAACAACTTATTTGATTTTTCTTGCTCTTATAACTTCTTGTAACCCTTGATTTTGAATTCTGATTTTCTATTGTTGCTTCTAAACCTTAAATGTCTTCAACTTTTCATAGATTTTCTTGTCGCTCTGTTTGTTGATGATGATAAGTTTCTTCTGAGAGAGAGTCGTAATCCAGTAACTAAGACTATATTGTGAGGTTGCTTTGTCTTTCTGGCATTTCCTGACCTACTTGCCTTTCTATCATGGATGGTTAGGTCCATCACGGTTACCCTCTAAAAGGAATAAGTTCTCTCCTGAATTTCAAGGATCTCAATGTCTTTTTCTCTAATGTCTCAATAGGTTGTTATCCCTAGCATTCCAATTTCTATCTTTTCGGTGAGAAACGGTATGTAAACTTAGCTAACCGGATACCATGTGACGCTAGAAGTTTCAAAAGTGCAACTAAAAAGTTTCTACCATACCCCCAAACTTAAGTCTAACATTGTCCTCAATGTTCTAAAGATGAAATTAAAAACATGAACAAGGAGAAACCGTTACCACTAGAAGGAAATGAGGAAAAATATTACCGTGTTGCATGAGCAAGGGATACCTCCCAAGGAGTGCTAAGTTTAAAGTCTTCAGCCAGACATCAAATACCTCAAAAAGAATCTTCACCTTCCAAAGTCATACACCAATAGCCGAAATAGTTGTGGGTCCATAAGACCAAATAGAGCTAACACCAATATCAGACAACTGCACTGGTTTAGAAAAATGAATAGAAGGAGCACATCCTCGTCTAAGGTTGCTGTCAAGACAACTAGGTTCATCTGGGTAGCATAATTGAGCTTCATATGTGTATCTTGATAAATAGATTCATCCGAAAAACGGGTCTCTAATACCTGGGTTACCTCCTGGACAGTATCAGGAGGATCGGGTTGCGGAGTCTGAATAGACTCGAGTAATATCTCAGACGCACATGGCTCGAGTCCCAAGTTAGGGACTCTAATTAGGGATATTTGACGATCACAAGAACCATCACTACCCCCAAACTTAGGGTTTTCACTACTCACAGACAAACCTCTAACTATTGCTTGAATTTCCAGATCTTCAGAGTCCTTAAAATACTCAATAGATTCTTCTAGTTCTCTACCACCAAACTTAGGGTCATCATTATTCTCGGAAAGACCTAACACTATTGCCTGGAATTCTGGGTCCGTAGAGTCTTTAAAATACTCAAGGGATTCTTCTAAAGATTTATCACATATCTGGTCTAAGAGAATGGTTTCCTCAAATTCATCTAAAGAATCTCCCAGTAAAATGTCATGCCAATTATCCTGAACTAAATCCTGAACTAAAGTGCTAATCATATTCACTTCTTCTAAATCATCATTCTCAGAAGGTTGTCTAGTAACATTAAAGACATTTAGTTCAGTGGTCATATTACCAAAGGATATGTTCATGAGCCCAGTCCTACAATTGATGACAAAATTAGAATGTGGCTAAAAATGGGCGACCTAGAATCACTGGATTTGAGCATTTGGGTCCTGAACAGGTTGGGTGTCTAGCACAACGAAATCCACTTGGATAGATAAACTTATCAACCTCAATCGAACATCCTCTATGACACCACGAGGGACTTTTACGACCTATCGCCTAATTGTAGTGTCATTTTAGTCGGTTTCAACTTACCAAGACCTAGATGGGTGTATACATGATACGGGAGTAAGTTAACACTAGCTCCTAAGTCAAGTAAAGCTTTATCGACCATGTGATTACCAATCGCACAAGATATGGTGGGGCATCCAGGGTCCTTATACTTAGGGGGTGTTTGGTTCAGAAGAATGAAACTTACTTGACCAGCTAAAAGGCTTTCTTTTGGACATTAAGCTTACGCTTTCGTGTACAAAGATCTTTAAGGAACTTGGCATAAGAAGGCATCTGCCTAATTGCTTCTAATAACGGAATATTGATGTTCACCTGTTTAAATGTTTCCATTATCTCGTTGAATGTCGACTCCTTCTTTGTTAGGGATAACAACTGCGGAAATGGGGCTCTAGGCACAAAGGTAGTCCTATCAGGAATTTCTTGGGACTCCTTACGGATCGTTTCAGTTTCCTCAGCTACGGGTTCCTCTGTGGAAGGTGGAACTACAGTATGTCCACTAGGCATGGCTATCTTATTGTCTACCGTTTTACTGCTCCTAAGGGTTTTTATCGAGTTCACATGGTTTGATGATTCCTCACCAACTAAAGATATTTGATGGACCCCCCTAGGATTGGGTTGAGATTGACTAGGAAACCTACCTCTTTCTCTCAAAGATTCATTTATCTGACTAACCTGAGTTTTCAACTCGGAAATAGCCTGAGAGTTAGCCTGACCTATTCTCTTATTTTCTTCTAAACCTTGAGAAACAGATTGTTGAAGCTGCATAGTGTTACGAGTTAACAAAGCAAGATTCTATTCTAAACTCAAAATCCTTTTATCTGAAGGGTTTTGAAATTGTACTGAGCCAAGGACTCTTAGTATAGCCAAAGCCCGGGGAACTGAGAGTTACTAGACTGACCTTGATTCTGGCCCTTAGACCAAGAAAGGTTTGGATGGTTTCTCCAGCCAGGGTTATAGGTTTCCGAATAAGGGTCAAACTTTTGATGATTATCAAATCTAGCATTATTATAAAGAGCATTGGCTTGCTCTTCAACAGTATGGCCTTCCCAAAAAGGCTCTATTCTTCCACCACTACCACTAGAATGACCTAATTCTAAGGCTTCTAACCTTTTGGCTATGGCTGCTATTTTAGCATCAGAGTCATAAGATCCTTCTACCCTATTGACATTTCCTCTACTTAGAAGAATTGTTTTCTGTGGTTCCTTACTATTTTCCCATTGTTGGGTCTTATCGGCGATTTCATTCAAAAATGTCATCGCCTCATCAACGATTTTATTCTCAAACCCACTGTGCATAAGGACTCAACCATGGTTGTTGTCGAATAATCTAAACCCTCGTAGAGGATCCGAACTAGCCTAACCTTTTCTAAACCATGATGAGGACATTGAGATATTAAGTCATTAAACCTTTCCAAATACCTATATAAAGATTCTCCCTCTTTACGAGAAAAAGTGCAGATTTGCGTCCTAATAGACGATGTTTTATGCCTAGGGAAAAACTTCTCGTAAAAGGCAAATTGTAAGTTGGTCATAGGTTTCAATTGACTCGAAGCCAAACTATATAGCCGTGATTTGGCTTTATCTTTTAGGGAAAATGGGAATAACCTAAGTTTCATTCAAGATCATCTAGGTTTTTAATTTTCGAGTACTACAAACTTCCTCGAATTCCCTAATATGAAAATAGGGGTTTTTACTTTCTTTCCCTAAAAGATTGGGAGCATCTGCAGGGTCCTGTGTTTCGATTCATAATTTTCCTCAGTTTCAGCTAACTTGATACATGACGGACGAGAGGTCCTAGTTGGGTTTAACAAAGCTTTCAAAGTTGCCATTTCTGGCACTACCAAAGGACTAGGAGTACTTTCTTCACTAATTGTCAAGTTTTCAAAGCTGAAATTTCCAAAAACGGGGCTCTCAAAAGAATAGTCTTCGATCTCCCCGCCTTCACAAGAAGAACTACTAGGTTTGTCACTAATCAAACGACCTAGAGTGTTTCTTTTCCAAGCCCGTTCTCTAATGACCTCGGGCATACACCAGAAAAAAAAAATCCTAAAAGGAAAGGAAGTTCTATGCAAACACAAACAAGGCTGACTCCACCACAGCAAACCTAATGATATCTAGCAAACAAAAAGCATGATGGCTCCACTTAGATTGTTTTCTAGACCAGCTTCTAATCCTTCGAAAGGGAATTCGTTACAATTTAAGCAAACCCCTCTGGATCAATCCGAGTCAAAGTAAGTTGAATCAAGGCGATGGAAGCTACGTGGAGCTTTGATACCCAAGGCCTCACCGCATTACAAGGCGGCGCAGTCACGCATTCAACTCACAGAAACCATCATGAACTTCGAAGTAGGCTTAAAAGAGTAACCAATATTTTTCGAGCGACTTTCCTACTAATCTCGTTACCCTATCGGTCTCGTTCTATTCCAAATTTTAAGGCTTAGGTTCGCGTTAAGTATTGTTTTCCTAAGGCGGGCAAGAAGAGAACGGTGATGAAATCCGAACCCTTATCTTGTATGGCCAGGCCTTGCCCTTTACTAGGAAATTAAAACAGCCGTTTTCAAGACCTCAGCATATATGCAAACGAAGGAATACAGTAACTCGCTGGCGGGGGATTCGCGAGTGTTTCGACAAACTTACCTCCCGTACCAGACGGGGGATGAACCGTTGTAGTCGACTCGGGCCACGACTCCTATGTCATGTACGAACCCGAGGGGCCGAGGTGATATCGTAATCACCGTCCTTCTCTTCACACAGTTTATATTTAATACTACCCTTCCGTAGGGTTTAAAAATAAAAGAATGTCCAAATGTCCAAGTCCAAAGTCTAAAAAGTAAAAGTGCAAAAGAAAAAGAAAGTCTAAAAAAATAAAAATATACAAAAAATAAAAAATAAAAATGCCTCTCTCTTTTTTTTTTCTCTCTTTTTTATAAACAAAAAAAAATCTTCTTCTTTCGCTCCTTTCGCTTTGCCTTTTACTCCCAGTCTTTAAGTATTCACCAAAAGGTTTGGCAAAATTTTCTTTCGCTCCGAATTCCAAATTATGTAAGGAAAAGACAAAAACCCAAAAACGTAAAGAAGAACAAATAAAATAAAAACAAATAAAAAACTAAAAAAAAAATCTAAAAACTCTAGCCTAAAGACAAATCCGCGTCGCAACGGCGCCAAAAATTGATGGTATTTTTCAATGATGTTGTAGTAATAGGTTCGTTCAAGACTTGTGAAAGCAGATTTTTTAGACTTAATTTTCGTAAATAAAAATAACAAGCTCAAAGTGATGGAGAGACTGGGGCTAGGATTCCGCTTTTTACCAATTTCAAAGTGATACTAATTACAATCATGCAATTTCACACGTTTAATTTGATTCTCAACTATTGCAAAAGTAGATTTTTTAGAAACAACAAATGTTAATCCAAAGCATGGGATATCAAAACCCCAGGGCAAGCATATTCCATCAATAGAAAATACAATTGTTTAACAAAAATCATAAATTCTATTTTCAATCTAGGCAAATAATCATAATTAAAAATTGCACAAATTAAATAATTAAGAATTACCACTTTTTCATTGGCAAGATAGCTTCCTCCGTCACCCCAGAGGATGGGTTTAGATCATCATGTTGTAAACACGCTCAAAAGTTGATTTCATTGCTCAAAAATGGTTTACAAATGATGAATAAGGGAGAATTATTGAAAAATCGGGTTTGTAACACTTATTTCTGTTACAAACCGAAGTGTTAGAGAGAACGATAAATGGTAAGTGTCGTTGTCACTATTTCTTTAAGTCTTCCTCCAATATGCGACCCACAGAAGCGAGTCGTTATCACTGTTGAAGAACGACGGTCTTTGGTCGTCTATTCTTCGTGTTCTTGGTGTAACAGCAGCAGAAAACTATTCTTCCACCCGATTGATTTTCACTCTGTTGTGCTCCAAAACCTCCCCAAACTCTCCGTCCCCTTCTCTGTTACCCTAAGACACTTTTTATACTCAACAGTGACAAGAATCTTTCCTCATAATTCCAAAAAAATCTCCGTAGTAATAACAAATATTTTTCACGGGATACTTTCCTTTTGTTGATTCTTCACGCGTCTGCAGCTGTCGAATCTTTCTTATTTCACCCCTCCACGCTTCTTCAGAGACAAAAATCTATCTAAACACGAGCAGCACTCGTTTATCTCGCTGTAATCCCGTAATTATCCTCTCCTTACACGAACTTGCCCTGATTCATCTGTTGGATTATCCAGCCAAATTCAGCCCAACTAAGCATCCATACCGACATTAGATTGCCAAAACAGGCTTAGCCCATGAGAATCAGCGTTTGAATCTCCTTGAAAATGGTCCAAATTATCAACCCTAAATCTGCAGCTTTAAACACATTTTTCCCGCCTTTTTCTGAAATTCAAAATGAAGAGGATGAGTGCCCCTTATCCGGACCAGGGGTGCGAATAGCAGGTGTTTACCCCTTATCATCTGGGTGCCCCTTAACCAATAGTGAGGGTCCGAATCACACGAGTCCTCTGGGTGCTTTTTAACACTTTTTTCGAGCTGAATTTTCCAAAAATGTTTATTCCCCAAAAATACCTACACACACATAAAACACCATAATAAGTACAAAATCGAGTGCCACCAATATATAGTATTGAGATCAAATTAGACACAAAAATGTGTCTATCAGCGCCATGCCAAACGCACTCTGCCTTGGCCCTAGCTACGCTAGTCACGTCACGCACGCCAAAAATGGGCGCACTCTGCCAACCCCCAGGCCCTAGCCACGCCATGCCAAAATGGCGCCCGCGTCTAGGCTTGCAAACCATGCAACCTAGGCCAAATCGGCCACGCATGCCATTGACACATGCCAACGCGCTCAAAGGTAGTTTTCCCTACCAGGACGCGACCCAAGTTGGCCACGCATGCCATTGGCACATGCCAAACACGCTCGCTGGTAGCTTTTCCCACCAGGGCGCGACCCAAGTTGGCCACGCATGCCATTGGCACATGCCAACACGCTCGCTGGTAGCTTTTCCTACCAGGGCGCGACCCAAGTTGGCCACGCATGCCATTGGCACATGCCAACACGCTTGCTGGTAGCTTTTCCTACCAGGGCGCGACCCAAGTTGGCAACGCATGCTATTGGCACATGCCAACACGCCCGCTGGTAGCTTTTCCCTACCAAGACATGCCATTGGCACATGCCAACACGCTCGCTGGTAGCTTTTCCTACCAGGGCGCGACCCAAGTTGGCCACACATGCCAACACGCCCGCTGGTAGCTTTTCCTACCAAGACGCAACCCAAATTGGCCACGCATGCCATTGGCACATGCCAACACGCTCGCTGGTAGCTTTTCTTACCAGGCCATGGCCCTAATGGCCGAGCATGCCATTGGCACATGCCAACACACATCGCTGGTAGCTTTTCTTACCAGGCCACGGCCCTAATGGCCGAACACGCCATTGGCACTTGCCACACACGTCACTAGCAGGCATTGCCACTTACACTCAACGTACAACCTACCACCAAGGCATTCCGCACATGCCATTGGCACATGCCACACACGCCACTAGTAGCTCTGGCATTGCCACTTGCACTCAAGGTGCAACCCGCAACAAAGGCATTCCGCACATGCCAATGGCACATGCCACACGCGCCACTAGCAGCGCCACTTGCACTCAAGGTGCAACAAACACTCGAGATATCAACACAAACCGGGGATGCTTTCCAGGGTTTTGGTTTGGCGGTCACCCATGACTTGCGGCGTACACTACGCTCACATTAAGAAAGCGTGAAAAGGAATAAAGCGGTCAAATAAATGAGGAAATAATGGTGAAAACGTTTTCACCCATAAACACCATGCGGTTACCACCTCCTCCCATTATTTCACCCTTTACTCTCTTCCTTCATGAAGCAGGGTACGTTTCAATCTCGACTTGTATAAATAGGTCTTACCTATTTCCACCGGACAACAAGTCTCGGTCGGGAGAAAAATACATCACTCTCGGAAAAGGCAACTTTGCAAGCTCTCCAAAAGCTTTCATCTCTTGCAAGCTTCATAAGCTTTCACTTTCGATACAAGTCGAGACACCACTCTCCCAGTGTTCCGGTCTCAACACCTTTCTTTGCTTCCCTCCCCAAATCAACCCTTCTCCTCCACTTTGTGACCAAGCAAGTCCGGAACGGACATTTCTTGGTTTAGGCCGGACTTGTACAGATTGATCTCTCGAATCTATAAAGTGCTCACGTGCAGCACATTTGTTTAGGGTTTAAACCAGTTTCTCACTCACCTACCGAATTTACCAAAATCGACGGAAACGATTTTTACCCATAAACAACAGTATAAACAAATAAGGCAGAAAAGTATATCTAGCTGGGGTACAAACCCTTACCGTAACGAAAAATCTCGACAATAAGTAATTTTTGACGTGACAGTCTGTTTTTTTTATTTTTTTTAATCTTTATTGTACTTTAACCGAAAGTATTTTATCAGTAAGGACGATCAACCACATCTTTTAGTTTATAATGTTACCCATTTTGTGGCGACACAAAATTAACATAGTCTATTACTACTCACCAACCGCCTCCGCCGCCACAACCGCCACAAAACCATATGATACTATTTCTTGCTCCATTATAACCTCCTCCCACCTCCCGTTAGCTGTTGTTCATACTTTTAATTTTGAATCACAAACACCATGTATAAAGTTTTAATTGAACAAACCTAGGAATATTTTTTTATTGTTATATTCTATTTTGTATTGCGATCAAATTTCTTTTAACATTTAGAACCATGATTTATACAGTTGGGTAATAAAGGTAGCAGGGGTACCGTTTAGGTTATCAAGAAATTATGATTATTTTTTCCTAAATAGCATGGTATCATCCTCAAAATATGGTATCTGTTTATATCAATCTTGTTAAAAACAACCAACTACATCTTTTACAATACAATGTTACCCATGTTTTAAATATATAAAACTGATATTGTCCACGACTTTTCACCAACACACACCACCATAAACCACCCATCGCCACTATTTGTTTCACCACCACCACTCACTAACACTCACCACTGCTTCTACCATCCATTAATTCTTACACTACTACCACTAATTTCTATTAATATAATTTTTATTAAAATTATTTATTAATTGGAATACATATTTATTAGATAATTAAGAGGACATTTATAATGAAAATTTAAAGAATTATTTATTATGATCAATTAATGAGACACTAATTAATAAAATATTTATAATGTTTTTAAGTTGAGCAAACTACGGCCATTGATTTATCTCCTCCCTAGATAAATATGGACCTCTCTTTATCTTGCCTAACTTGTCCAAACTGTGTTTTGTATTCTTGATCTAAAATTTGATCCAATTTTTTATATCTTTTTTTTTTTGGTACAAAATGATTCTGATAACTTGGATATCTTTCAAATTGGAAACTAATTATAACAAAAGCACTTGAGTTTTTTCCTTACAAAACTTTGTCTTTTGATCGATTAATAATTTAGTGCTAATGAGTTTCTAACTCAGGTTATTTGTATCATCAACCGATATTCCACTACACCATTTTTCCCGATTAGCAACAAAATTTTGCAACGGCTCTTACGCAGTTGCGAATTTGCAACTAAATTCGCAACTGCTCAAATATTAGTAACCGGTTTCTGTAGTTGCGAATTTTTAAGCTATGTTGCAATTCGCAACGGCTGACCATACCACATGTGCTTCTTGTTTGTGTGTAAAGTAACACTAGAATTCCACATGTGCGACGAGTTTGAGCGGATGGAAACACTATCTTCTGCGGTTAAGATTTGCTCTGAAATATTTGGACGGTTTGACCAAATATCTCACCTAAACCCTATATTTATCCCAAACGCGAGAACACTTCTCCTCTATCACTCTGATCTTTCTCCTTCTCCATCACCTTCACTCCATTTCAGTCTCTACTTCAAAATAATAATTCATGACTCTCATTTCTGCTATCTCCCAAACACCACCACCATGAGAAAACCATTAAACGCAAACCATTTTCTCTTCGATTTTCTCTGAAAACCATTTTCTCTTCAGAAAACCTACCACCATTAGACCTTCGAGAGAAATATTTCTCATGATTATATTGTTCTTCAGTCCTTCTCTTGAAAACCCACCACTATTTTCTCTTCAATAATCCTCGTGCTTGATTTTCTATAGGAAAAATTAAGGTTTGATTTCGAAGTTAGGGTTTGCAATTGTTTTGGGGGAGAAAATGGTGAGAGAGAACAAGAAAGATAGAGATGATTATGAAGAATACTCAATTTTCGGTGGATTTATAGGTCTGATTTAAAAGAAGAAGAATCTTAATTGAAGAGTCTACACATTGGTTTTATTCTAGGGTTTATTTCTGGGTTTGTTAGTAAAAAATGAATTTTAGGGTTCAAAATTTGGGTAATTTTTATTATTTTGATTGTCTGCCATTATATGAGTAAATTGGGTTATTTTTACTGTTTTGATTGTAATCGAAGTAAATTGGGTTTATAAGTGGTGGATAATTGAAGTAATATGAGTTTATAATGATTTGTGGTAGATGTAATTGAAGTATTTGGGTTTGGAATTGTATGAGTTGTCTAGTTTTGCTTGTGAAATCATGTTGTTCGGATTTTTTGGGTATTTGATTGTTAACAAATTAGGGCTTATCTTGAGAAGTGTTAGGATATGTTTCTAGGTTGAGCAGGACATAGAAGGATGGGTAAGTCAGTTTCAATTTTGGACTAATTTTAAACCATGAAATAAGTTGAACAAAGTTTGTTGTCTGCCATTGATAACATGGATGAACGATAACATATTAAGGGTGTTCGATTGTTTGAGACATATTAAGAAAAGCTTCGGATTCTTCTACATTTTCATTGTAGAACAAAACGAATGAGTATTGAGATATTTATTTTGTTGATTGGGTTGGGATTAAATTTACCAGATATGTTTGTTTAATTTGATAACTTATTCCATAGATTCTTTGGTGTTGAGAGAAATATGAAAAAGTAGAGACGCCTAAATGATGTAAACATGATCATGAATCGAATCCTTGCTGAAATTTTGTCAAAATCTTGCCGTCTTTAACCGGAGAAGATGGAAAGCTCTGTCGAGTTTCGACAAATGAAAACCAATAAAACGAAACCAACGATGAATAAGAAATGCTGATGGGTATTTTTGTCACAAAAAAGAGTCCATTTTGGACTAAATCGTTCGCCAAAGGACCAACTCGTTCTGAAATGTGTAAATTTGGACCTTCTAGTACTAGGCTTGAAAGGAGAGGACTAGAGCGTCTAAAGCCAAATAACTTTGGGATTAAACGTTAATTTCTACAAGATTTTGGTTAGGTTTTGAGCTCCACCGGAAGGGCGGAGTCAAGATTTCTAGGTTGGGGGCGTAGAAAACTGTTTTGGGTGCAAAATTTTTAAGGGGTGCAAAAAAACAAAAATAGGCTTGTAAATGAACCTTGTTTTAGGGCATATAAGAAAATTTCAGGGTATACTGAATAAAGACAAAAACGAGTTGGAAATAGTAAATCCAATAGCCCCTTAACCAAATATTTTTGGTAATGACAAATTTGCCCTTTCTGTATTAGTGTTAATAATAATGAATAATTTTGATTAGTGATTAAGATGATTAAGTTATAAAAGTTTGTATTGATGATAATTTTGGGGAAGAAAAAAAAAAGTTAGACGTTTTGGGGAATCAGAGATGGGTTCGGCTTGAAATTATCAGTCAAACATAACTTGTATACTGCAAAAGATGAACAGTTCGGCTTACTCGAAATGCAATAGTTATTGGCCGAACTTATAGTTTGTAACTTCCGACCTACTTAATTACTAGTTAAATGTTCGGCTAATAAGAAATTTTCATTACAAGCCGAACCTTCTCCTGAGAGTTAGGTTCGGTTTTCACTCTAAATATCATATCAGCCGAACCATATATTTTTCCAAGTTCGGCTCATATTCAAAAAATCATATCAGCCGAACATGTAACTGATTTTCCATAAAACACTTAAATTCATACACATTTAAGGTTGAGGCTTTTTATTACATATGTTTCATATTGTGCAGCCTTTTCATAAGATGAATCAAACAAAAAAAATGGAAATTACTAAAAGTGTTAAGAAAGTGAAGTCTACTGATGGAGAATACCAAGGTCCAAATGCAACTCATTAAAATCAAGGAGATATTATCTTTAACTTCAAGATAATGAAAATACAAACACAATGCAAAAGAATGAGGTCATTCCGGCATCGGACGAATAAGTTATGGCCAAAACAAGATCGAAAGACTTGAGTCTGCAGACAGAAGGTTCGACTGATAACTCATCATCACGAGATAGCCGAACCTAGAGCCTGCAAATCAATATTTTCAAAGTGTTTACAGAGAGATGTTTGGCTTGAAAGTGATCTAATCGAGTTAGCCAAACCTGACAACCACCTGGGTAAATTTCACTTCTCAGGTTCGACCGGGAAAGGTTGGCAAGGTATTAGACGAACCTGACACTGTATTAACCACCTGAGAAGTTCGGCTATCGTTTAGAAATGAATTAGCAGCCGAACTGTTCATAAGCAGTTTTAGAATGGAGAACAATGAACAGTTCGGTTGATAATTCGTCTCGCTAATCAGCCGAACCTCATTCTGTAACCGCAAAAATCTCTAGTTTTTTTTCTTCTGAATTAACATATTCTATCGATCAAAAACAATAAAATAAGAGTTGGAGCTTCAAATGGTTGAATTTTCGATTCAATTACAGTTTTTACACCTTCATCTTCAATTGGTTCTCCTTCTTTAATTCATGGATTAGAAGAGGATTTAGAACGTCTGACGTCTGCTTTTTTCTTTATACAATCCATTATATAGCTCAATTTAATCGACGATCAAATTTCACGAATCAACAATTAATTACGGTGATGGAAAAAAAAAATTTGAGCGAGGAGGAAAGTGGTTCGGCTAGAGGAGGAAGAAGAGATGTTTAGGATAGAAAATTTTTTATTTTTTGTTTTTTGATTTTAGGTTCAAGGGTATATAGGTAGTTGAACTACCCAATCGACACCCCTTATAAGGTCACCTAGGATGGAAAAACTATCTTGTATGCCTTGAATTTTTTTGGTATGCCTTCAAACAGGGTTCTTGTAAATAGCCTAAAATTTCTAATTGGGCCAAAATTTGGCTTTGGATCCGGTTGGTCTTGCACACCCTGCACTAGGCTGGCTCTGCCCCAGAGTTTCACTTACAAAAAACCAACGTCAATCTCCAATTCTCCATGATCGAAAACCATATAAAGGACCGTTAGATGTATGATTTCGGTTTGGTTTCGTTCGATTCTTGTGTAAATGGTACGTCGTTTATAAGAACGCCGGGTACGTACTGCTCGTTTATAAGAACGTCGTTGGTGGAACTGCTGGAAACATGACTGGAAATTGTCTAGAGGTGCGATTTGCAATCTGACTTTGACAGTTGACCAACAGTCGACTTTGACCGTTGACCGCGCGTTGACTTTGACCATTGACCGGTCATTATAATACTGGGCAGGCTGGTGGGCTGCTTCGATTGACTGGTTAACGAGCTTCGATGACAACTGAACAGTGGCCCAGGCAAAATTCTGGCCCTATATGTGGCAATTTTACTCATGGTACAAACATCGCCCTCTCTTAACCTCCAACTTGTTGCGGGGTTAAGAAGTTAGTTTTCCATTTTCTATTAACAGAATATGATAAAATTCGCCTTCAAGTGTGGATTATTGTCGTTTGAAGTAAATGACAACCTTCCTTGTTCTTTTGCGGAAATCAAGACGCCCCCAAGAGTAAATTACTGTTGTTGAAGCGCAAAGAAAACTGTCTTCGTTGATTGTGGAAATTGCAATCAAGTCGCCCCCAAGTGAGGCTATTGCGATTGGAAGATTGGCTGGAAACAGTTGAGTATGAACCATTGTTGTATGCAAAAACAGGACTGAAGGCTGAATTGGTCTACAACGAAATCGTGATGCCGGAGCAGAGTGGCGTTCAAAGTGAGCTGTAACTGTTGTTGTAAAACTGAACTATGGTAGTTATGTAGAACTTGACTAGTAACTGTTGTTTGGAAAAGATGAGTTATATTTGACGTCACTCGGATGGAATCTGTGTGAGCTGTTGTTGTAAACGAAATTTGAATTGGCAGACTGTCAGTAATTTCCGACCAAACTAGGTAGTAGTAGATGTTGGTATTAAGCTGTTGTCAATTACGAACTGAGCCTTGGTAGTTGCAAGCGAAAGCGTGTGACCCTTTAGTAGTTGAGATGGTAACAAATTTTGTGTGTTGTTGGACCTCCAATGGTCTTGGCTGTGCTACTGGATGTGAATTAGGATAACAACATCGATGTCGACTAGATCACAATAGTTGCTGCGGAACTGGATTGCAGTGATTGAGGTAAACTGGACTGCGACGGCCACAGAAAAAAAAACGGTCCTCTGCAGTAATGAGAAAAACTGGGTGGTAACAGCTTTGAGCAAAGCTGGAGTGCAGCGGTTATTGGTCGGCTTGGAGTCGGGAGCTGCGAAAAGCTGGACTGCGGCGAAACGAAAAGCTGCTGCGCGATGGCTGCGATCAGTTGGATTGTAGGAGTTGCGAACATAGCTGACCTCAGCAGCGGCCGATCGGTGAAATGCGGAATGACGGCGACGAGCGCACCGCAAAGAATCTGCGGTCGGGGTGGATGCCAGCGGCTTTGATCAGCTGAACTACAACAGCGACGAGCAAGACTGCACTGCAGCAGCTGCGATCAGCTGGATTGCAGGAATTACGAACATAGCTGGACTGCAGCAGCTTCGATCAGCTGAGCTGCAACAACAATGAGCAAGATCGCATGCGGCGGTGCGATCAGCTGGATGCGGGAACTGTGAACATAAATGGATTGCGGCGGCTTGATCGGCTAAGGCTGCAGCAGCGACGAGCAAGATCTGGCACCTTTGCAGCAGCTGCGGTCAGCTGGACTACGGGAATTGCGAACATAAATATCTTCGCAACAACTTTGATCGGGCTGGCAGCGCGGATTTGAGCAAGATCGCACTATAGCAATGCGATCAACCTGGACTACAAGAGGAGTGAGCAACGTTGCGGCTGCGAAGAATCGCGATAAGTTGGACTACAGAAGCGACAAGCGAGAGTTGGACTGCAGCAATTGCAATCAGCCGAATGCGCCCCGGCGACAGAGTAAGATCGCAAGACATGGTCGATGGACAGCCTTCGATCACCGATCACCGCGAATTTCGATCACCGACTCAGGTTTCGATCACCGATCAGAGTAATGAACGACGAGCAAGACTGCATCTGCAGGAATTGCAAACATAGATGGACAGCAGCGGCTTGATCAGCTGAGCTGCAACAATGATGAGCAAGATCGCATCGCGGCAGCTGCGGTCACCGGATCCAGGAGGAGTGAGAAACGTTCACAGTTGTACCGCGATAAGTCGGATCGAAGGACAAACGAGAGATGGATCAGCAGCTGCGATCAGCTAAAATGTAACAGCGACGAACAAGACTGCACTGCAGCAGCTGCGCTTAGCTGGACTGCAGGAGTTGTGAACATAGCTGGACTACAGCAGCGACGAGCAAGACTTCACTGTAGGAATTGCGAACATAATGATCTGGGCAGATCTTCGATCCTGGCGAGCTGCAACAGCGACGAGCAAGATTGCACTACAACAGCCGCGGTTTGCTGGACTGTAGGAGGAATGAGAAACGTTGCACTGCAGTAGCTGCGATAAGCTGGTCTGCAGAAGCGAGAAAGAGATAGACTTCAACAACTTCGATCAGTTGGACTTGCAGCTGCGATCGGTGAAATGGCCGGCGACGATCAAGATTGCACTGCAGGAAGTGCGAACATAGTTGGACTGCAGCAGCTTCGATCAGCTGAGCTGTAACAGCGACGAGCAAGACTGCACTACAACAGCTGTGGTTAGCTGGACTGTAGTAGGAGTGAGAAACATTGTACTGCAACAGCTACGATAAGCTGAACTGCAAAAGCGACAAACAGAGCTGGACTGCAGCAGCTTCGATCAGCTGGACTGCAATAGCTGCGATCAGCTAAAATGTAGCAGCGACGAGCAAGATCACATTGCAGTAGCTGCGGTCAGCTGGAATGCAGCAGCGACGAGCAAGAATGCACTTGCTGCGATGATCAGCGATCACTGATGCGAAATTGCGAACATAGATGGACTGCAGTAGCTTCGATCAGCTGAGCTGCAGCATCGACGAGCAAGACTGCACTACAGCAGCTGCGGTCAGCTGGACTGCAGGAGGAGTGAGCAACGTTGCTCTGCAGCAGCTGTGATAAGCTGGACTGCAGAAGCGACAAGCAGAGCTGGACTGTAGCATCTGCTGAGGGATTAGACTTTAAACAGTTTGATAAACCTGAGTGTAACAGTTATAAACAAAACCAGACTGCATCAGTTGCGTCTAACTGAGTACATAATGGATGAGCAAAGCTGGGATTGCATCGATTGCGTCAAATCGAGTCTGTGATTATTTAGGAACTGGATTACATCAGTTCGATCAACTTAGCTGTAGCAGTTTAACATTACCGATTCCAATAATTGCGTCAAAATATTAGGGTGTATGCTCGCCCCCTCTTAATCATGTAACTCGTTTGAGTATTAAGAAGTTTGGGTTACCTTTTGTTTAGATTTTCAGAAGCTGAATTCCGCATTGCATTTAGGTGTTATGTAACTCGCCCCCAAGCGTATGGAGTGTTAGCATCTCTCCCCAAGAGAGTTATTTTAGACCATGAGGTGTTACATATCTCGCGCCCAAGTGATGGTCAGTCAGATTGAAGTGATATGCAACTCGCCCCAGAAGATATTGATTGTCAGGCTGCTCAATGCTCGCACAAGGGTGCACTGCCTTGCTGCATTTTTCTTGCGTATGAAATTTTGAAGCTGTCTGCTATGTGGAATTCGCGCGGGGGGCCAATCCCACTATTCCAGATGCGCGCAGAATTGAAATGTGTGCATCTCCTCGTAAGAAAATGCTCGCCACATTGTAGGTGTCCCATTGAATAAAATTATAAATGATTATATGAAAAGATGCGAAAATATGTAAATTGTATACGTACCATATTAAAAGTGTTATTGCGACTTCGTTTATGATGTGATTAGGATGACTACTAGCTATGTTGATGTTTCCCAGCGATGATGACTAGTGTTGCTGCCTTAGCGTCTCAGCTTGACTCGGCAACAAGATCTATCTGCGGGACTGGAAAACACCAGTTGAATTAAAACTGGATTGAAGACAGTTGCCATGGAACTACAGAAGTTCGATTATATTGGACTGAAGCAGTTGTGAGGAAAACCGTACTGAAACAGTGTTGAGGAAAACCAGACTACAACACTTCGATCAATGGACTGTAGTAATTATACGAAAAAGTATTGCGGCAGTTCGATCAACTGGACTGGAGTATTTGCTGAGGAACTGGACTACAGCAGCTCGATGAACTGGACTGTAGTAATTATGCGAAAAGGACTACAACGATTCGATCAATCTGACTGCAGATATTTTTATGAATCGACTACAACATTTCGATTAAGCGGATTTGTAGGAGTTATGATGATCACCAAACATAAGTGTCTTGATATTTGAAAATTTACACAACTAGCATGAACATTTCATGTTGTGGACTTAAATCGACACAACATCAATCTTTGAGGATTTCGTTATGGCTTCATATGGTGGTTTAAAATGCGCCACTCTTCGATGTCGCCACTCTAATCTCAAAAAATAATTTTTCTTTAAACGTTAAAATTGTACCCACATGTTGTTGGTAATTGACACGCGATTGCAACGAGCCCAAAATCGCTTAATTCGGACGTACGATGAAGAAGTTATCGAACAAACAAATTTGCATGTGGAGTAAGTCGAGAATTAGATTGTTATTAGGACAGGAGTAGCTGATGTGGCACAACTTCTACTAATAAGATGGTAAGTTGCTAATGTGCCAACTTGTATGGAAGGAATTAGCTGATGTGGAAACCCGTTGAAGACGCAGTATTAACATGTTGATGGCGTGATCCATTTTTTAATGGCTTTCCTTGATGATCACCTTTCTCCAAAATGTAGATGATGTGATTGCTCCAAAAATATTCTCCTCCAAATGTAAAAATTTTACCTTCATGATGTAGGGCATCGAAATACGATCGTAACGAGCCAAAAATCATCCAATTCGGACGTGGGATGAAGAAAATATCAAAAAGACAATTTGAAGACCAAGCCCAAAAATGAGTGTATTTCGCTAAGCCCACGAAGTGGGGCCGAAAAATCCTCAAGCCAAACGAACTGGGGCTGAAAAATCCTGATCTAATGGCTTGACTAGCATGCAACTCGGCTAGCTTGGCTTAGCATGGCTTGGCTCGGCTCGGGGTGGAAATATCCTTCAGTTTAAACGGGTGGGATTTAAATATACCAAGGAGCATGGGAGTAACTTGCGACGCGTTGCATCGAATCAGGGCCACCATACTACGGCTGTGCCACGATACACTTGGAGCGAAACCAAGCGACCGTGGGACTCTTCCGCCGGGTTAGCCTTAGAAGTAAGTTTCTGTGGCGATTCCATGGGGAAAATCTTCTTGCAATCAATCTGGAGAAGAAGACCGTCTCTACGGAATATTCTGACGACGCTAGGCTTAACTGACGGCATTGCAACGGTAAAAGAATATGCTTGGAATATTCTGACGACGTCATAACTTGACGGGATATTCTTCTGCTGATAGGATTGCTGACGTCATGATGATGTGGTAGGCTGGCGATTTACTTCATTGGACGTGGTAGTCACTAACTGGATATTACTGCTGACGTGGTAGCCGTTAAATGGTGAATACCGACGACATGGCATGCTGACTGGGACAATGGGCTGACGTGGTAGCCGCTGGTGCGTCAGTGTTGCTAGCGTGGCACACTGCTGGTATGGCACGTGTTGACGTGGCACATTTTTGACGTGGCTACCGCTGACTGGACATGTATGCTGACGTGGTAGCTGCTGGCTGGATCGATCTGATGACGTGGTGGTCGATAACTGGACCACACTGATGACGTGGCACAAATGGTTGGACCATCTTTTCGACGTGTCATTCGCTGACTGGACCAGTTGCTGACGTGGCGAGTGTTAACTGGACCAAAAATACTGATGTGGCGAATGCTGACTAGACAAACAAAATGCTGACGCGGCGGTCGCTGAGTGGATCGATTCACTAACGTGGCGAGCTTACGTGGCGTCTAGGTGGTGTTGTCACTGCTGACGTAAGTGAACTAGAAGCTGACGTGGGTGACGTTCACCAAACAGGGGTGACCGAAATTCTGACGTGGGTGGACCAATTAGCTAACGTGGGTGATCAAAAATTGAAGTGGGTTAACATAACCTCTAATATGGGTGATAGAAAAATGATGGAGGTGAACGACAATCTTGAAGTGGGTGAACGGACATTGCCGCCGGGGTGGGCCGCCGGCCTGACTGCAAATTTTTTTTTTTCTTTTGAAACTTTTCACCACGGTTTTCCCGAACTGTGGTCTTTCCTCTCGAACTGTGGTCTTTCCTCTCGAACTGTGAACTGTTGTATTTTATTGTCTTGCAACAGTTGGTGTAACAGTTTAGCAACTGTTGTCTTTTCTCCTTGAACTTTTGCAACAGTTTTCTGTAACGGTTATTTGAGAAGTCTTTGTGGTCCTTTTCAGGAAACTTTTGTGATATTTTTCTGGAAGTTTTTCCTAGGGTTTGCAAGCGCATAGAGATGCGGGAAAACTTGGACTTGAATATGTTGTGTATCGAACAACTTGCTAATAGTTTTAGCGATCTTCGCAGTGAGTCAATTTTGGTGACTTCCGATTGTGAAGCTGGACTGCAACAGTTGCGATCAACTGGACTGCAGTAACTGATAGGGTGTAGAATACATCCCATTTACTATCTATTGTTTATGCTTTCTTTGCTATTTTTCGTGTAAATTATGTATTTTACGCTTGTTTTGAGTTTAATAGCTACTATGGAGTCGCACGAACAAAAAGAAGAAGAAACCATCCAAAGTTGCGCTAAAGGGTGTAATTGTCACTTCACAAGCAAGTAATATATGGATCCCAGCCACGGTTAAGGGTCAACTCTCTTTTGGAGAAGTACTAAAGCCAGGCTCGTAGAGGTTAAGGGGTTGCCAGTGGGTGGCCCCTATCAGTTTTCATGGGTGTGCTATTAGCATCCAATTCCAACCCACCTCATAACCCGACATGAGAGACGACTTTCCTCTCATTCATCACATTTCAGTTTCTCTGAAATTGAGAAGAACAGCACATCGGCTGCTAGGTTGAGATCCAGAGAAGAATCAGATCGAGAAGAGAAATCGAGAGAAATTGGAAGGAATAAGAGCAGAGATGTTCATAGCTCGTATAGAGGAAGAAGCAGCAAGACTTGTTGATGGGAAGAATTGAGATCGAGAAATTAGGGTTTATGTTCATCTGATGTTGGTATATGGATTTGATTTGTGGACTCAGAGTCGAGTTGTTGCTGAAATTGATTGAAGAATACAAAGAAGAACAGAATTGAGACTGGGTTTGCGCTGAATTGAAGATAAGCAGATGAAGATGAATCTAAGAGAGAACTGGTGATGCTGCTTAAGGGGATTTGAATGAAGGTGGTGCTACTGCTAAGATGGGTTTGTGGTTAATTTGAGTTTTGCTGTGAATTGAAGGTTGAATCTGACGAACAAGAAATTAGGGTTTGCTGGTGAAAGAGAAGAGATGAAGCCGCTTCTGTTAAACCGTGAAATAGAGATTGAGCCAGTTATGGATTTGTTGGAATATGATCTGGTGATTGAGCTTGATGGGTTCTGAGCTGGTGGATAATAGAAATGGAATGGGGTTTGTGGATTGGATATCAAGATGAAGATGGTTCTGGTTTTGGTTCAACAACAGATGGAAGAGAGGATGACGAAGATGCCGTTACCATGAAGACTATCAAGGGAACAATGGGTTTTGTGGTATTAAGATTTGCAGGAGGTGATGTATTGAAGTGGTGCTGAGTGATGTTGCAGGTGCAGCTAGAATGCCAGTACTGCAGCTGAAGGAATTGTGAATGACAATACAGGTTCAGTGCTGCAATAAAGAAACGAATGAAGAATTGAGCTCATTATTGAGCTGTTATGACATATAGGGAAAGAGGAATTGTTGATGCAGTTATGGGCCGAGTTGTTATTGATTGCAAATATTTGATGAAGCTGGTGTTGTTGTTGCAGCAATGACTAGGCAGTGAAGAAGAGTTGGTGCTTGTGTTGAACTGAAATGGGGAGAGGAATGAAATTACAACGAGACATGGAGGTTGAACTAATGATGCAGTTGCTGGCCTGGGATTGTGATGCAGAGGAGTTAAACTGAGCTGTAGTGGAGCTGGTGATTATCATGGAACTGGTGGTTATGAAATTTAACTTGACTAGATGGAGTCGCAATGATGAAGCTGCAGTTCAAGTTCTGGAGGTGTAGAATGGTTGTATTGAGAGTCATGGAAAGAAATGGAGGCCATGATGTGCAGCTACAAATTAAAATTGCAGAACTACAGCTGGAGTTGTTGGTGCAGGATCCAGTCATTATGGCTGGATGTATAATGCTACAGCACAAGGATTGTGCATCACAAGAGTTTGGCCAATGCAAATGGCTTATGGCCTGGCAACTCAGCCCAATCAGCTAGAGAGATAGCTGACTCTGATTCTGACTCAGCTCTGACTCATGACATCACCGAGTTGACTTAGTGACACTCGACTCGGTCTGACCTTGACCGAGTTGACCGGTGACCGGGCGGACTTTGCCGGTCACCTGAGATACTTTCTGGTGCCGGATTCGGGCCATAATACCAGCTTTCCGACGACCAAAATTACATATTTTTGTGTTGGATTCTTCTCATGGGTGTGAAGACTTGGACTTGGAATTGGATGGAGAATTTGGCTCAAATTTGGAAATAGAAGATGGAAGATGAGAAAGACTTGAATTTGGAAATTGAATTATTATGGAATGAGGATTATATTCCTTGGAAGATTTGGAGAACATTAAAGCTTATAAATAGAGAAGTTCTACACATCTTTTATACATCTTTTACACACACAACACTTGTGTTTTTGCTTTCTTTTCAAATTCTTCTTTTAATTATTTGTGTGAACTTGAAAAATTCTCCCTTTAATTATTTGTGTGAATTTCAAAAACATGAGTAGATAATTTTCTTATTGATTGAGGATGAATTCCTAGTTCTTAATATATGATTTGAGTTTTGTTTTCAATTCTATCTTGAAGTTTTTCAAATGATTATCGTTTGTCTTTACTAATAGGAATGTTTATACATTCATGGTTGATTGATAGATTGTTTAGAGTGCACGCTAAATTGATTTGTTAATTTGATCTAAAGCTAGTGAAAGTTAGGGGATAAGTAATCGTTTCTTGACTCTTTACACAAGTAGCAAACACAAGACCTTGCGGAGGGATTCCGTGGAGCAATTGTGTGTGAAAACAACGTTAGCAAGTAGACCTTGATCTAAGAGTCTAACTACTAATATCAACCTAATAAGTTCATAAATCTTAATGCGTTTATTTAAATTACATCTTGAGTGATCTACTACAAGGTGGTTTGGTAAATAGAATCCGGTAGTCGAGAACTTCCGTATCCGGTGAAATAAGGGATTTTGGGGCTAGCTAAGCGAACCTGCTATCCTACGGTTGGTGATAATCTGTGACTAATAACAGGTAGAAAAGAACATAACTTTAATCATTGTTTTGCAACGAAGAAGGATTCCTTGATCTTGTCTCTCTTATTGATTTCAACTTTATCTTTTAATTGCTTTGTTTACTTTTTTTGCTTTACACCCCCTTTTTGTGACAATTTTTACAACTAGAATCTCTTGCTCCTCGTGGGAACGAACTTGACTACACTATATTACTTGTTAATTATGTGGAAAAATATTGATTAATTTGTTGTGGTTAACGACACGCATCAAAATTTTGGCGCCGCTGCTGGGGAGCAGCGGACGATTTTAGTTGTTTTTATTTTTCTTTTTTGCTTTATTCTTGATTTGTTAGATTCTATATCGTATCTAACTTAGTTTCTGAGAATCTTATTTCAGGTACCGGTTTTCCATGTATGGTGGACAAGAGCAAGCATATTACAACAATCAATACGGTTTTCAACCTCAACATTATGACAACTTCCAACCATCCTTAGGATACAATCAAAACCAATATTTTGGCTATGATAAATTTCCTACAGAACCTTATGGATATTCTCATACATATCAACAACCTTATGACGGGTATGTAAGTGGACAATCACAAGGATGGAAGGATAGTTATGCATCTAACAATTTGTTTTCTAGTAATGTGCAGACAGAGAATTTGGAATATACTCCTCTTCATCGTGTTTTTCCTTCACTTTTTCCAAAAGAGGAGATACAGTCTAGAAACTCTATCAACGGTGGTAAGCGTGTGAACGTCAGGAAACTTGCACAAAAATTATACAAATTGGAAGATGATGGAGACTCGGAAGAACTTGTCGCAGAAATTAGTAGGACTATTCATATGTAACTTAAACGACGTCGGGATAAAGGTTATGAAACCGATGAAGATTCTTATTATGGTGAGTCAGAAAATGAAGATGATTGTGTTGAAAAGGACCAACCTTTGGAGAATTTTGAAGACGCTAGTGTAGCTTACTCGAGCCTTGATCTTAATAATGATCAAGCACCTATTCAAAAGGTAGAGCTTGAAGATGATGCATTTAGTGCTTGGAAAAAATTTCTTAGAGAAAGATATGAGTCCGTGGAAGTGTATGAGCGTTGCAACAAAGAGGAAGTTATTCCAACTCCGGATCATAATAACGATCCTTCGCCTATTCAAAAGGAGGAGATTGGGTGTGACTTACCTATTGTTATAAATGGCGTAACACCCTCACAAGAAGATCTTACAATTTATACCGACGAAAATCATTTTAGTGAATGGCCCGATTCTGATGATGAGAATGTTGAAGAGATTATGCTAGAGGATGAAACCAAATTGATTGATTTTGTGGAAGACCCAATTGAACTTGCCAATGATTTTAATGATGCCAAGACTTTGGTTAAGGTAGAAAATAACGACGAACGGTTGCAAGATTTGATAGAGGACCACGATATACAAGAGGTAAGTAATTCACATGAATTCTCTAAGGATGAAGAGGATTCCGTAAAACAAGAGATTGTGCAAGGTTTGTCTAACCCTTTGCATATTGATTCTTCTCCTTTACCTCTTATTGGTTTGAATGTATGTGCTTCGAAAGTATTTTTTGGATGATTTTGTTTCTAAATATCCACCATTGGAAACACTTGATGCTAACACTATGCAGGTTTGCCAAGAGGAATACATGGAAGTTCCCAAATTCTATGTTACTTATACACTTCCGAGTGTGTACAAGGATAAGTGTGGGGGAAATTTCTATCGAGCGATAATTTCACTATTATTTTCTTGTGCTAACATTTGTATGGAGTTATTGTTTGCAAAACAGGTATTATGGGTGGACCCCCAAATTTTCAGATTGTTAGTATATGGCTAATGAATCGTGCAAGGGCTAAGTCGGGACGTCGACTTTAAAACAAGCGCTTAATGGGAGGCAACCCATAGGTTTTGTATTTCTTATCCTTTTGCTTTTTGTTTATTTTTCTTGTTCCATATCATGTTAAAATTTCCCACCTTGAGTTTACTAGGACGATTCAATTACATTGAGGACAATGTAAGGTTTAAGTGTGGGGGAGTGGTTAAGCATGTATTTAAAAAAATTAAAAAAAAAAAATTTACATAAAACCTTCAACTTTTAGAGATTTTAGAGTCACTAGCATACTTCTAGGTATGTTTACATAGAGAATTATGACCGACATAATTGAACTTGGAAGTGTTAGGGAACTACATTCGGATTTCTTGCTTGTTAGAGTGTTAAATAATGGATTTAATCATGCCGGTGATGCAAATTTGGTGCAGGGAGAAATGCATTATTAGAGTTGCTGATCAATCATTAGTGGAGACTACCCGTATTTATATCATGTGTGTCACCGTACGTTAATTCCGGGTAGAATGGTGAGCTACCCAACCTCCCACCAATAAAAGCACTACTCTTTGATCTCTTGAGTGCTAATTTTGTCAATCATAAGGGTGACGTCTATAGATGAAAGCCTCCTTCTTGTAGTTCGATTTGCAGTTAGCACCATTCTCTCCACAACAACGGATCCATAGAAACACCATCATCATCAACAAGGAGCGACATCAAAATTTACAAGGAAAATTGAACAAGTTCAAGGTTTACAAGCAACGGAACGAGAAAAAGAGCAAATTTCAAATTCAAGTAAAGCAACATACAAAGAACAGATTTTTACATATATGTTGAAGACTTACAATACAATGAGGTAATTTTATATCCAAGTATAAAGACTTATTCACAAAAGCGAAGAAAATCAAAAGGTGAGAATTGTTGAAGTTTATGATTTCGAGACGATACAAGTTGTGAAGAATCAAGCGGTAAAATACTTCACCCACGGCCACGGTTTGTTTTTATTTTCACTTTGTTTTATTTCTCTTGTTTTCAAAAAAAAAAAATAAAAAAAAAAAAAATAAAAAAAAAACACGATTTTTTCTCGTCCAAACTGCTTTTTGACTGACACGATTTTGAAGCTTTCTGAACTAATTTTTTCAACAGGAAAACACGATTCCTTTTCTCGTAGTCCCCTTAGTCGGTGCCAATATTTGCACCCAAAAATATTTCCAAGCACTAAACACGATGATTTTGGTGTTGTTGATGAAAACATGGCTAATAACAGGAAATAATCAGGAATGACAGACACACGGATTTAACGTGGTTCGGCATGATTTGCTTACATCCACGGGTGAATCCCCTTGGGGGGTGGTGACGAGGTGTCAAACTCGCAAATAATAATTTCTACTTCTCTTTACTAGCAAGTAGTATAATGAAAGAAGATTCGTCCCAAGGGAGGTGTATTAAACAATAGTTATTATGAAAATATTCTTAGCAAGATTGTTTTGTTATAGAAATTCTGAAAATTGTAAAGTTGTATTCAAATATGAGATGGAATTGATTAAGGAATCATTTTCGGCCACGGAATATAAACCAAAATGACATATAACTACGTTCTTCGCATTATCTTGTTATTAATAACCCTAGGATAATTAGTACGCTCAACTATCCTGTTATTATCTCCTAAGCTCACCGGATACGGAAGCGCTCGACTACCGGTTTCTACTTGCCAAGTTTCCTAGAGGCACGCTTTCTAGGTGTGACCTAAACAAGTGCTCTAAGTTTTGTGAGATAAGGTTGCTCCTAGTGATGAATTCAAAAGCATGAATCACCTACTAGTTTCAATTTCTACATATGGGTACTTAACAAAGTCCCATCATCAATACCCATATATTGCTACTTGTGTTTAATTCTCTAGACAATTACGGGTCGAAGAAAATCTAAACTAGCAATAGATTGTGACATAATTTAATTTCGAACTTAAACAATTAAGGAACAATCCATAAGAATTATTAGCATGGTAGAAATCAAACAATAATGAAACTTGTGAGAAAAAGGTCTATTTCATATCAATTATAGGTTCATATTTCGGGCTTTGAAATCACCCTTAATCAACGATTGTTTTAGCCACTCATAAGTATGGAGTTCATCATCATAATAATAATTGAAATAAAATAAAGAAGATGAAAATATAAAAACGAAACCAAACCCTAGTTGCTGCTCTCTCCAAAACTCCAAGTAGAATACGTGATATCTCAAAGTTGGCAAAATACTCCCTTTTATGTCTCTTCTTAGGTCAAGTCTTCAAAGGTCCAATGGATAAGAGTCCACCAAGCCCATGAGTGAGAAAAACCCATGTGAAAATTTGCCCCAAAAGTGGTCGCCGGAAAACTGGTTACATGCCGAAAATTTGCCGGGAACTGACCGGGAAAGTACCTCAGGTGATCGTCATTCAAAAGGGAAACGTCAGTCGACTGAGTTAACTCGGTTAAGCAGACCAAGTCAGGGTGAGTCAAGTATGGGTTAACTCAGTGATGTCAGCTAACTCTAGTCAAATATGAGTCATAGTCTAACTCACCTGATTTGGCTCTAGGCCAAAGCAATTTCGCGAAAGCCAAACCTGTATCGCACCATCATTGCGCTTAACGACCTCTCCAGCCAAGACGGTTGTTCATTCTTCACAGCTGCAACTTCATCTCTACACTGCAATTGCACTTGCACCTACAAATTCAACTTCAGCTGCAGCCAACCCATGTCTGCAATTCTACAGCAGTTGCTTATCTCAAGACCAAGCTCGAAATCTCCATCAATCCATCTCTTCAGGCCACCTGCAATCTTAAATTCACATGCAACCCAACCATCCTACACATACATCTAACTTTATAACATCTTCAGTTCCTCCTTGCAATTCATTATAGCCATCTCAGCCTGCTATATCACACACTCTTCAGTTACACACTTCACAAAAACCATTTCTTGGATTCATCTAACTTCTCAGCTGTTGTAGCTTCAAAACCATCAACAACTCTATACCAGCAATGCCACTATTCAAACTGCGCTGCACTATAACCTGCACCAGTCACCTCACTGCCAGACTCAAACTGCATCTTTCAGCCATCAACACTGTGTTGTTCTCTATAGCACCAGCATAACCACCTCCATGAACCCTGTAAGCACATCCACACTATTCTGCATTCTAGTTCAGTCAACTGCAGCTTCAAAAGACAACATAACTTCTTTATCCCTGCATCTTATACATTCATTCACAGCTCCATAGTTTCTACAACATAACACAA
Source organism: Papaver armeniacum (assembly GCA_023531295.1). Taxonomy (NCBI): domain Eukaryota; kingdom Viridiplantae; phylum Streptophyta; class Magnoliopsida; order Ranunculales; family Papaveraceae; genus Papaver; species Papaver armeniacum. The sequence goes on along the minus strand of JAJJWW010015731.1, from coordinate 30,803 downwards.
CACCACTAGCTCATGCTCATCTGCAATGTCATCAGTTTTCGCTTCTTTCTATGATCTCTTGCCTTCAACATCTTCTAGTCTCAATCTTAGCACCAGTTCCACCTGCAACTTCCGACTACACCACCACCAGTTCCAATCATTCCGGCTAGTCAATTTCTTCCTTGTAGAATCATCATCTTCATATCTTTTCAACTTCAAACTCAGACTCTAATCGAAACCCCACAGGACTCATTGTTAATCATCCATGGAAACACATCTTCCATACCCTATATTACCAACTCGAATCCACCAGAACACAAACCCATTTTCTCACAGCTTCAATTAATCATCATCAGCTCAATCCATTAACCGCGAACAAACTCCTCCATTTCACCGCTGCAACACAAGTTTGAATCACAGCTTCATAACGAGCCTTTGCTTTCTCATTAATCCATGAGTTAGCCACGGCAATAGAACCAATTTTTTCTGGTCATCTACAGCAAGACCCACTTCTTGTTTTCCTGCACAAATTCTACATGACTCTTCACAACCCCAGACTCACCTGCAACGGCTGCAACTTCAATCCATCAAACCCATTTCAACTCCATAACTCCCTGCTAACTCAAGTCCACCACCATTTCAGTTCCATGGAATCATATTCCCTGTGACAATCAGCTTCCATTGTACCACCTGCAGTTTTAAATCTTCCCTGCAGTTTCATAATACACAGCAAAACCAACTCTTCCTTCATCACAGACCAGAACTCATCTCTTTCAACTTAACAGCATCACAATAGGCATCAACATCTCATCCCTCCTAGGCATACATATAAAACACCCATCTCAGTCATACCACCACTGCCAGACTCATGATACCCTCAGCTAACAAATATCTCATACCCATGACAATCACTAGCATCAATAAATCGTAGCAAACCTATATTAATTCTTACCATGATTTCTTCATTTTGGTACTCAATTTCTTCCATTCTCAAACCTAACTCTCATTTCGACTGAGAAGAACAACCCAAATTACATTCCAAAATCAGTGAATTCGTCGATCTTCGGACTCATCGTCTTCTAATTAAACACCCGCAATCATCTTTTGGATCTTTCAACATCAAAATCCATTTCGCTCTCAATCTCGCCCTTTCTATGATTTTTAGATGCCACCATTCATACAAACAGAGAAATGATTTCTCTCTGAATCTTAGGTTTTGTGTAGGAATTGAAGTTGGATTTAACCGCCCCAGCTCTGAGAACCCCAGAATGTAGGCACCAAGCAATTGGATTCAAGCCACCAAATGGCAACATTTAGTGACTCCACATTAGCCCCTTTATCCTTGGCCGAGCTCTATCAACAGCATTTGATCCAGAAATGACTCTTTTGCTCTTCTTTGAATTCTTTCACCAACATCATCCGTCTTTTACTTCTCAGATTCACTTCTTCTCTTCAATGTCTCTTCATCACTAAAGTTGTCGTGCTTTTCAGACAGAAATTTGCATCACTAAAGCCGACATACTTTTCAGACAGAGATGAAGAAATAATCCGCCTCCAACAGCAGTTGCACCTTTTTGCCTTTTAAGAGACGTTTCTTCTTCTTTTGTTCCAAATTACTCCAAAGTACCTAAATACTCAAAAAAAAACATAAGATACATAATTTACAAGAAAACTTAGCAAAGAAAGCATAAACCATAGATAAATATTAAGGTGTTTTAGACACCTATCAGGTGGTGTTTTATTGATAATACAATTACAGTCTATTTTTTCTTTCCTTTTCCTCCTCCTGTTCAGAATTACATTCCCTCTATTTATACAATTGAATACCTAATTACAATATAAACTTAAATGACATTAACTGCTCATTCATGCCTCCCTGTTTAATTCTACATGAAATTGCTCATTCATGCCTTCATGTTTAATTCTGCATGAAACTGTGTTTGCATGCCTCCTGAATTAATTCGCATGAAACTATCTTTGCATGTATTAATTCTTCACTAGCTAGCTTCTGCATTAATCCGCCCTGGATGGTTCCTTTCTGCTGTTGACTGTGACTGTCAAGCTTTGAATGGCATGACGAGCTGGCAGTACGGATGGATGCTGGCTGGCAGCGCAGCTGACAACATGGGTAGAGACTGGCTGGTAGTGTGGCATAGTTCTTGATTGAAACTGGTTAGAAGCGCGACTGGCAACATGGCTGGAAACTGGTTGGTGGCACTGCTGGAAACATGACTGGAAAATTGGCTAGAGGTGGGATTTGCAATCTGACTTTGACAGTTGACCAACGGTTGACTTTGACCATTGACCGAGCGTTGACTTTGACTATTGACCGGTCATTGTAATACTGGGCAGGCTGGTGGGCTGCTTCGGTTGACTGGTTAGCGAGCTTGGATGACAGCTGAACAGTGGCCCATGCTACATTCTAGCCCTATATGTGGCAATTTTACTCATGGTACAAACAACAACATTGTTTGTACAGTTGTGCAGGCACTAATTGAAATTGCTTTGAGGTGGGTCGACTCCTCTTCTTGGTGACGCGCTTTTCATCGCTGGAACGTTTGGTTGTGCACTAAGTAATGTTGGAGAGGTCAGAAGTCATCTTGTGCTCATTTTCATTCATAGCTTGTCACTTGTGAGAGTCCACTGGACTTAATGTTAGGTCGATAGCTATAGTGATTTTCTTTACCTTCATAGTTTTTGGTGGTCATGAAGAAGAACTTGTTGCTGTCATTTACTTGCGTGACTTGTGCATCCTCCTCGGTATATGCAAGAATTTTGTGTTATGAAAGAAGATTTTACTGAACTTCTTGCAATGCTTGGTATATTCGAAAAAAAGGGGCTTGAAGTGTACTGAAGGATAGAAGGATCAGTTTGGGATGATTTAGCTCATGGGAAAAAGGGGCTTGAAGTGTACTGAAGGAAAAATTGATATACATGCTCAGGCATCACGGCAGTATATTGACTATTTATACCCATTTGGGGATTTTGATTTTCTTTTTTGTTTTTTTAGAGTACATATCTTGGTCTTGAGGTAATTCTTATAACTGTTTCATGTCATCCTTTTGTAGTTAACATGCTTCGTTCTGTTATACTATTTTGATTTACATGAATTATCCCTGAACTAATGTATGGTGAAAATTGTTTTTTGTCTATTGTAAAGATAAGTGGTCCTCTCCTTGGAGCTCTCATCGGGTCCATAGTTGTCTACCCCCATAACAAATTTTCCAGGTAATTCACATATGTTTCTGTTCTTTTGGTTATTAATCTTGGGTATTCCCTGAAAAGTATTATCTTTTTACGGAGAATTGGATTTCGTTTTAGGAAGGAAACGCGAAATTATTATTCTTGATACTTTCCTGTCTTTCTTGGATTTAAATTCCTCCTATCTGAATCACTCTTTTGTAACCATGACAGATAGCAGGGCACATAAGTATTTGTACTATGCAAATTCCATTCTTCAGGTACACTGCTTTCATAGCTTCACAATATTTTCCTTATTGTTTTGCTAGCCTATCCTATTTATTTTACAAAGGGACAATTTCCATGTATATGATAGTTTCATAGTACCAATTGTAGTCCAATTTTTTTTTTGGGGTACTTCATCTTGAATCTTGATGAGTATATCAATTGCTTATCACTGCAGATCTTGAGGTGAAAATCACGAAGAACATGAAACAGGAAGCCCAAAGTGTAGGGATAAGGTACATGGATTGTATTAGTATAGTCATTAAACAATCTTTGTTGCATTGTGTCTGTCTTAGGCTTTGAAGTATATTTGGTTCTCTGCTTTTACTGCTCTCTTCTCCTTGTTCTGCATGTCTTTGACTTTAAATTATACATGATGTTCTTCTATTTGTGTGCTTGCAGGTTGCAAATCTCACATTGGATACTGCAGAACACACAATTGGTATGTTGAGAAGTTTGCTAAGTACCCGAGTGAGCGACGTGTTCTCCCTTTGTTTATTGTTAATTGTGCCTAAGTTCTTTCTGTGGCTTGTTCAAATAGAAGACTTCTTTTTTCAAACCCATTTAATATGAATGATTAATTGGGGGATATTTTACTGTAGCTGCCGGCATGGTTTTTCAATGCCGGCAGTCCATCGACCATGCCGGTTTTCATGGAAAACCATGACGGCACATATCCCCCAATTAATCATTCTTTAATATCTCTTAATGAGTTATGTTGATGTGTTTTCTATATTTTGGCCTGAAATATGCGGGTAATTTGGCATGAATTTGAATGGAAGACTTCTTTGGTTAAAAAGCAGTTAATGTTTCTCTGAATAAGTTACATCTATGTTTTCAGTATTTTGACCTGAAATTGGCTTTCCGGGGAACTCTTGACTTGGTCAACCGATGATTGACTTGACCTTTCTTTTTTGTCGTTGCAAAAAATTAGCAACGGCTAAAAACAGTTGCTAAATTTTGAACCAGAATAATACAATCATGTCTGATTAAGATGGTCCGGTTAAAGTTTTTTTGGTTCCAAATTTCGCAACTACTTCCAACAGTTGCGGAAAAAAATTAGCAACATCGATATGCTATTGCTAAACTTATTCGCAACAGCCGAAACAGTTGCAAAATCGAAAATACATGATTGAACCGAAACCGTTGCGAAAAAAATTCGCAACGGCTCAAGAGTTTTGCGAAAATATTGCAATGCCATGTTTCGCAACAGCTGGCTGTTGTTGCAAGTCCAGTTTGCAACTGCAGAGGTCCGTTGCTAAATCCCAAAAATGGAGTTGTGTCCAGTGATACCGGCTGCAGTTACTTTCTTCTTAGAAAGGAAAATTTATTAAAAGGAAAAGAGTCGTACGACAGGAAGATTATACACAGTTATCCATCCTTTTTTCATAACATGAATTTGGTCTCGCAGCCTTAAGTGAATTTGGTCTCTTGTACTAGTGGTGGCCTCTTTCAAGTCAAAACATATATTTTAGGGGGCTTATTGAAGGATTTTTCCTCCAAAAAAAAAACATGAAAATTAACAAAAAACGAAGATCAATCTTGTACTAGTGGTGGTGGTGTTAGTTTACAATGTTTTGAGAGTGAGATTCAAACATTGCTACGTGAATAAATTAGTTACTCTATCATGATTCACCAAGGTTCGAGCCTTCGAGGATACCAAGTCTTTTTTTTTTTTTTTTTTTTTGGGATATTTTGATTTTGGATCCCAACTTTGTGATCAGTGTTGCATTTGGGTCCTAGAAAGTTTCAAATTAGAGTTTGGGTCCCATGACCACAGTTGACCGTTTTGACAGATAGAATTTATTTATTCTTAAATAATTTTTATTTACTTAATCGCGTCAGTTACTGTTAACACGTGAGTAGCACATGTTACATCCAACGGGAGAGAACAAAAGGGATCCAACCGTCTGGAGTTTCCTACAAAACCTGCTTCTTCAAGTCCATTAATGGACAGGGGTGGCTTACCCAGGCTGAAGCCCACCCCAAAATTTCTAAAAAGATGTTTTGTTAGTGTAATTTTTAACATTTGTAAAATTTAGTCCAGGTATAAATTTTAATTAGCCCATTAATTGTTAAGATATGATTCTGCGTGGAAGAAATCAGAAGATTTTGGAACCCTGTCCCGCATGGATTAATTTTTGAATAGCATCTAAACCGTTCAAAGGCTATAGGGAAAAACAAGTATTCACGATGTTTCTTAAAATTAGGTATTGAATGGGCTCACCTGTTACGTGTCAGTTTGATAAAATAAAACTGTGTGTCAAATGGGGGTGTCTTGTCCTTAACTAAGCAAGCGTTTGTCCACCTTTAAAAAAAGAAAAAAAGCAAGTATTTGGCCAAAAATTCATTTTTCTTTTATGAAGTGACTACAATTTTATGTATATCTATGTATAATCTAAAAATGCAGTGTATTCATGAGATAAAAATACAATATGTCATGACTTATTATGCGTATATGTACAAACTCCAAATATTTTTGCATCCCTATAATAACCTTTAAAACTAGAAAAAAATTGGGCGGCCTTCGGCCGCTAAATAAACCAGGATTATTATTTTCGATACGCAAATTATTCCTCCCTAATATTAGTTACAAGGTGAAAAAATTTGATTCAAAGCTTTATGCTCGAAGGAAAAGAGATCGTGTGGCATACCCATACTCAGCTTTAAGTATATTACCGCAGTTGTTATTCTTGCAGTTGAGATAAATTAAGTTGAGATTTCGAGAAAAAAAAAATTAGCCCGCCCAAACATAAATTCCTAGATCCGTCGCCGTTAATGGAGGTCTACAAGGTCTAGTAAAGCTGTTAGAAGGCAAAACAAGAACTCTAAAATTCACAAGCCAAACAATATAAGGTGATTCAATCAGAGCCCATCTATGCAAAATAACCTAAATCCCCAAAATTCATCAAAGAGATTAATTTCGTAAGAAACCAATAATCTAAGGTGCGCACTCAGTGGATCATTAGCTAACCATTGATCTATTCTATATAAAGTGACAATAAAAACAAACAGAAAAATCATTAAACATGCTCCTAAAAGATACAAATTCCTTTCTTTGACCAGCACACCCGCCTCAATCTTGTAATTTGAGCAAATCAGATTTTAGTGATAGAAGATTTGATGTTTTTAAATGGGTGCTCAAATTTTATATAAGAAGATAATATAAGGGAGATTTATTTGACTAAAGAAATTCCGTCAAGAAAAGATCGCCATGTTTTAAGTGTTGAGCCTCTAGGATTTCTCTGATAAAAAAAAAAAAAAAAAAAACCTCTCTCTTTTGAGGCAATTTCAGTTAGTTAACGATGACTACCGGTACGGTTAGTAAATAAACAGAAATTCAACTTTTATTTGGTCATTTCCAAATTTAACAGTGTTTTATCACTGTCACTGCAGTCAATTATAGTCCTGGGACCCAAATTCTAATTTGAAGTATCTAGGACCCAAATGCAACACTAGTCATAAAGTTGGGTCCCAAAATCAAAAATATCATTTTCCTTTTCTTATATCAGTTCTCAGCATTTGGCACGGAAGGAGTTTGAATTACACGGAATTCCAACCACCTAGAATTCGAACTACCTTGAAAATGAATTTTATCCTTCCAAATTGATGTGTTTGGCATGATTATGAAAGAAATTGATAATTATATTATTTTAATATTTTTAACATTTATTTATTTCAAAAAATTACTTAATTTAATATCAAAAAATTATTAAGTATTTAATATTAAAAAAGTTATTTATTAAAAATATTATATCTATTATTTTATAAATATAATACTATTAAATTAGTATTTATAATACAAATAATTATATTTTAATAAAATAAATTATTATTTTAAATAAATAAATTTTAATTAAAATCAATTTTTGAAATTCCATCAAAATAATATTTTAAAATATAATCAATCATTTATTAAGAACATGCAATTGGGGGATATAAATTACTTCCCCCAGACAATAGTGTCTGCTAAGGGGTGTTTTTGGAGGGCAAAAATACTAAAATACCCTTCCCTCAAAATAAAAAACAAAAAACTTAAAATCAAAAAACAAAATCATATCCCCCATTTCCATCTCCACTTCTTATTAATCTCTTTTAGGGTTAGAGCTTTAAAACCTAAATATTCCTCATTCCCTTTCAAATTCTAAACTCTCCCCACTCCCTTTCAAATTCTCTTCTCCTTCTCTGCCGACTCCTCACTTTGGAAACGATTTTTTTTTTTTTTTACATTCGGAAGTGATGAAGACCATGTCGGTAATGACGATGACCATGCCGGTAGTGATGCAGACCATGCCGGAAGTAATGAAGATCATGCCGGAAGTGATCAAGATCATGCCGGAAATGATGAAGACATGCCGGTAGTGATGAAGACCATGCCAGAAATATTTTTTTTACATCGCCGGAAGTGATGAAGACCATGCCGAAATTGATGAAGACCATGTCGAAAAACGGTGCCGGCATGCTTGGTAACTAACATTCAGTGTCGTAACTAAATATCGGCATGCTCGATAGAAATCTATCAATGCCAGTAGTCAAGTGAAAAAAAATGTTCAACTTTCTGGATACTTTACATCATGTGTCGGCAAATAAATAAAACCAACATACCATGCCGGTAGCAGTACCGGCATGCTCGAGAATTAACTATCTGTGCCGGCAGTTGACGTAAAATCAGAAAAAAAAAATCAAAATGGAATAGGTTTTGAATTGGGCGAACACAGCCGGGAGGGCTACGCCCCCCCGGACCCCCCAGACCCCCTGGATAGCGTTCTAAAAAAAATAACTTCTGTACCGGCATAGTTTTTGGGTTGAATACTATGCCAGCTTGAATTTCAAAATGAGGGATAAGCTCGGTGCCGGCATGGACGTGGTATGATTACCATGCCGGAATGGTCGCTTCCCGACATTGTATTCATACCATGTCCATGCTTGAAACACCGAGCTTTTTCAGCTGCAAAATGGTGGATTCAAAGAAAAAAATCAAATTTTCAACCTCTTAGCAGCAATTCTCTCTTCACAATCATCCTCCATTTTCACCAAAAAAAGTTCCCTCTTAATATTATTTTTCCCTCTTTCTACTCTCACCTCACTCACAAATAAAAAATACACTAATCTTTTAACAAATTCTTATGATTTTTCCTAATTATTATTAACCATTAATCCTGATTAGTAAGGGGTAGATTAGGAATTACTTAAAATGCTTGGATAAGGGGCGACCCTGATTTGATATTTGGATCCCATTTTTGTCCTTTTCCTATATCCCCCAATTAGTTTTACTATCCCCAATTGTGCGTTCTTTATTAACAATACCAATGTATTTTAATAATAAAAATATACTCATATTTTAAAATTTACATAAAAAACTATTTATTAAAAAAAAATATACACATATATAAAGACAATAATAAATATAATATTAATAATTAATATTTTAATCTAAGTATAATTTATTTTTATATTTTGAATAATATATATATATATATATATATATATATGTATATTTAAAAAATATATTTATAATACAATATAAGAAATTACTACTAAATTTTTTTAAAATAATACTATTAAATATAATTTATTATTTACACGAAATTACTACTAATATTTTTACCAAAGTCAAAATAATACTAAAAAAACAAATTAAATTAATTTTGAAAATAAATAATTAAAAATACAAAAAAATATAAAATTATGTATTAATTACGACAAACCCAAAGCAACTAAATTTGTAATTATTAAATTAATTTTGAAAATAAATAATTAAAAATACAAAAAAAAATATAAAATTATGTATTAATTACCAAAGTAAATTTGTAATTAGAAGAACTACATATTATTTAAGTAAGAAAATAAAGAAAATAAAGTTGAAATATCAACATGGTCAACCAGTGGAGTTGAATGGATGGAGTTTCAAATTCCATGGGATGTGTCATTTGATTTTCCACCGAAGGGTGGAGTTTCAACTCCGTGGAGTTCCAACTCCGCCCTTGACTCCTCCTGTTGACTGAACTCCACCCTCAACTATCTCCGTGCCAAACACACCCTTAGTGAAATAAAATAAAATGAAGGTTCCAAGTTGAGGCCCTCTCAGCTTCAAAAATTATCATCCTATACCTAAATTTCTTAGTCGTATCATCTTGCTCAAATGGGTGTTCCAATTATCACATTGATCTAGTTATAGCCCGCACCTCTGCTTCCGGTCTTTCAACCCACAAGCCTTTTCCAGTTGGTGTTAGTATTCGTTTCCTGCATAATTACATTCCCTGTATTTATACAATTGAATACCTAATTACAATATAAACTTAAATGGCATTAACTGGTCATTCATGCCTCCCTATTTAATTCTACATGAAATTGCTCATTCATGCCTTCATGTTTAATTCTGCATGAAACTGTCTTTGCATGCCTCCTGAATTAATTCGCATGAAACTATCTTTGCATGTATTAATTCAATTTTAGTTAAAATTTTGAAATTTTAATATTTCAAATTCCAATATCAAAATAATATTTAATATTAAATATATTTAATCATTTATTTTAAAAATATAATACTATTAAATTAGTATTTATAATACAAATAATTATATTTTAATAAAATAAATTATTATTTTAAATAAATAAATTTTAATTAAAATCAATTTTTGAAATTCCATCAAAATAATATTTTAAAATATAATCAATCATTTATTAAGAACATGTTTTTGGAGGGAAAAATTACTTCCCCAGGAAATACCCTTCCAAAAATACAAAAAAAAAAAAAAAACAAAAAACTTAAAATAAAAAAACAAAATCATATCCCCCATTTCCATCTCCACTTCTTATTAATCTCTTTTATGGTTAGATCTTTAAAACCCAAATATTCCCATTCCCTTTCAAATTCTAAACTCTCCTCACTCCCTTTCAAATTCTCTTCTCCTTCTCTGCCGGCTCCTCACTTTGGAAACGATTTTTTTTTTTTTTACATTCGGAAGTGATGAAGACCATGTCGGTAATGACGATGACCATGCCGGTAGTGATGCAGACCATGCCTGAAGTAATGAAGATCATGCCGAAAGTGATCAAGATCATGCCGGAAGTGATGAAGACATGCCGATAGTGATGAAGACCATGCCGGAAATATTTTTTTTACATCGCCGGAAGTGATGAAGACCATGCCGAAATTGATGAAGACCATGTCGAAAAATGGTGCCGGCATGCTTGGTAACTAACATTCAGTGTCGTAACTAAATACCGGCATGCTCGATAGAAATCTATCGATGCCGGTAGTCAAGTGAAAAAAAATATTCAACTTTCTGAATACTTTACATCATGTGCCGACAAATAAATTAAACCAACATACCATGCCGGTAGCAGTACCGGCATGCTCGAGAATTAACTATCTGGTCCGGCAGTGGACTGAAAGTCAGAAAAAAAAATCAAAATGGAATAGGTTTTGAATTGGTCGAACACAGCCGGGAGGGGCTACGCCCCCCGGACCCCCCAGACCCCCTGGATAGCGTTCTGAAAAAAATAACTTATGTACCGGCATAGTTTTTGGGTTGAATACTATGCCGGCTTGAATTTCAAAATGGGGGATAAGCTCGGTGCCGGCATGGACGTGGTATGATTACCATGCCGGAATGGCTGCTTCCGGCATTGTATTCATACCATGTCCATGCCAGCACCGAGCTTTTTCAGCTGCAAAATGGTGGATTCAAAGAAAAAAAATCAAATTTTCAACCTCTTAGCAGCAATTCTCTCTTCACAATCATCCTCCATTTTCACCAAAAAAAGTTTCCTCTTAATATTATTTTTCTCTCTTTCTACTCTCACCTCACTCACAAATAAAAAATACACTAATCTTTTAACAAATTCTTATGATTTTTCCTAATTATTATTAACCACTAATCCTGATTAGTGAGGGGTAGATTAGGAATTACTTAAAATGCTTAGATAAGGGGTGACCCTGATTTGATATTTGGATCCCATTTTTGTCATTTTCCTATATCCCCCAATTAGTTTTACTATCCCCAATTGCGCGTTCTTTATTAACAATACCAATGTATTTTAATAATAAAAATATACTCATATTTTAAAATTTACATAAAAAACTGTTTATTAAAAAAAATATACACATATATAAAGACAATAATAAATATAATATTAATAATTAGTATTTTAATCTAAGTATAATTTATTTTGATATTTTGAATAAAAAATAAATAAATATATTTATTTATATATATATATATATATGTATATTTAAAAAAATATATTTATAATACAATATAAGAAATTACTACTAAATTTTTTTAAAATAATATTATTAAATTAATTTTAAAAACAAATAATTAATAATATTATTAAACATGCTCAAGACTACCTTCTGGCTGTTCCAATAAGTGGTTTAGATCAGTGCCTAGGTCCCAGAAAGTTTAGAGCCGTGGTTAGCTATCGTCTTGGTATCCCTCTATTTGTTGAGGATGGGTTGTGCTCTTGTTGCAATAAGCCCATGGATATCTTTGGTGATCACGCGCTTCATTGTGCTAATGATGTTGGACTAAAGTTTCGCCATGACTTAGTACGTGATGTAATCGCACATATTTGTTTCAAGGCTGGTGTCCCTGCTCACAAGGAGGTTGCTTTGGGTCTCATATCAGATAGTAACAAGGATTTACGTCCAGCAGATATCCTTTTTCTCAATTGGGAAAACGACCAAGATGTGTGTATGGATGTTACAGGAGTTTCACCTTTTACTGGAAGTGGTGTTCCTTCTTTCGTCCCAGGTCATGCTATCTCTAAAGCAATTTCGCGCAAACGGTCTAAATATTTGAATGAGTGTACTTTGCATGGTTATGGTTTGGGTGTGTTAGCTTTTACTACCTTAGGGGAACTTAGTGAAGATTTTATTTGTTTTTTCAAGCGTCTGAAGAATTGTTTAGTTAGCCATGACGCTGGTAGTGGTCTAGGTAGTTTTATTTTTCATAGATTGGGTGTTTCTATTCAAAAAGGAGTTGGTGCTCAGCTTGTCGCTCGGCTACCAACTAAAAACTATGTAAAGTTATGAGTTTTAAATACAATATTAGTAATTAAATAAAAAAAAATATAAAATTATATATTAATTACCAAAGTAAATTTGTAATTAGAAGAACTAGATATCAGCATATGGTCAACTAGTGGAGTTGAAAGGATGGAGTTTCAAATTCCATGGGAGGTGTCATTTGATTTTCCACCGAAGGGTGGAGTTTCAACTCCGCCCTTGACTCCTCCTGTTGACTGAACTCCACCCTCAACTACCTCCGTGCCAAACGCACCCTTAGTGAAATAAAATAAAATGAAGGTTCGAGGTTAAGGCCTCTCAGCTTCAGAAATTATCATCCTATACCTAAATTTCTTAGTTGTATCATCTTTGCTCAAATGGGTGTTCCAATTATCACATTGATCTAGTTATTGCCCGCACCTCTGCTTCCGGTCTTTCAACCCACAAGCCTATTCCAGTTGGTGTTAGTATCCGTTTCCTGCAGATATATAACCAGCAGTACATATAATTAGACGCATATCTAAGAATGTCATATTTGACAAACTAGCCTTTCCAACACAAGAAATTAATCAATACGTACTGGCTGAGTTTCCAATAAATTAAGTACTTGTTGTATATATTTAGTGTTTTGATCATCAGAGAGTACACCATTGCATACTGAAATGCTCCTGCAAGCGCCATGTAAAGATATTATACTTGTACTAGATAGACTATTGGTGAAATGCTCCTGCAAGCGCCATGTAAAGATATTATACTTGTACTAGATAGACTATTGGTAGAAGCTAGTGAGAAGAGCTGCTGAAGGAATATAGATCTGATTCACTTTCATATATATATAGTGGAAGTAGAGATATGTATGAGAGATTGAGACTCATGCACGTATGTCTTATGTTTTAGCTGGTGGTTGGCATCTCACATCTGCAACCAATTCATGCTACCTAACAAAATAAAACGTGACATTATTTCTACCGCTCTCTCTCACTCACAATATATCAGTGTTGCTAATAGGGGTACCTGTTGTTTGAGGGTGTACCGAAATCAAAATAAAACAAAAGTTTTGTTTGCGAAATTAAAAGAATCGAGAAAAGAAAGTTTCTGAAAGTAGAAATTTTCAAGAACTAATGAATCATAATTTACTGAAAATGAAAAATAGCCAGATTGTAATTTTTCTTTGGAAATTTTGGAATGGATAACTTGTTTGCTTATGTTTCTGAATATAATTTCATGTGGCAAATTTAGGGTCTAGTCATTCTGACAGATTCCAGATTCCACCGGGATGATCACAAGTACAAGTGTTAAGTTAATTAGAGTGGTAACTTCTGCATAATTTCCAAGTCATAGGATACACTTTGGGCCAGTGGCGGAACCAGGTTTTCAAAATGAGGGGGGCTAAAAATTTTTTTTTGCCACACCCAGATCAATGCGGGAAAACACGTACCACTTCACCTTGAAAGCATGCCTTTCTATGGTTCTGAAGCAGGTGCTAGAGGTCTGCGCCTTTTAATTGTGGTTCACACATTTAAGCGTCTTTGCTACTCTATGTTGCTGCCAGTTTAATCCCATCGCCATACGGTCTGGACTTACATCATCGTGGCTCCATGAGCTGGTTATTTTAGGTTAATGATTAACGCGAGAACTATTGGAGAGAACTGGTACGAACTGATTTCCCCTTCGAAGCAGTCACATGTGTCTTGTGCAAAGATTTATAGTTGATGGCCAAAAAAATCATATTCAAGCCTTCAAGTTGTTCTTCTTTCCGGGTTGTCCAGCTTTGATTAGTGAATCTCATCATGGTCCTGTGCTGCAGACCGTTTCTCGGTGGGTCTTGGTCTCAGAGAGACTAGAGAGGTGTGTTGTTCTGCGTTATATGCTCCCCAAACAGTAGAGCTTAAGTTGTTGCAGAATGAGGCTTGCTTTATACTGCGTCTTGATTCCATAATTAATAGCAGAATTCAAGTTGTTATGGGTAAGGATTGAATGGAACACTACAGACTTGGTGTTGTTGGGCCCTCAAATGTTAATAAACAGACTATCGCCTTGTATAATATACAGGTGTATACACACATTTAATGAACATATATCTATCCAAATATCCAACACAACAACTTTGAAGCATTTTAACAAACACTTACTAAGCAACTTTATTACTACACGGTTTGTACTAACTCTCCCTCCCTATTTTTTCTCTATTCTTCTTTACTTTGCTAACAGGAAACAACAGATAGTAAACATGGTGGACTAGGGCGAAATTGCTGAGCTTGGTGGACTAAACTAATGAGCTTGGTGGATTAAACTGATTTTCATTTTTACAAAGGCTAAATCACTAACTTGGGGAGGTTTTGTAGAAAAAAGGGGGGCTACAGCCAGGTTTAGTCAACCTGTGCTTCCGCCACTGCTTTGGGCCATGCGAGACATCAGATATTATATATATCTACCTTATGTTTTGGTCTGGAATGGGTAAGTCAAATCACTTCCATGCGCCGTAGAAGTGATTTGACAGAAAGACATCATTTTTCCATTCTCAGCTCGTCTTCAACATCCGTCACCCTTTCTGCAGCTACCATTATCTTTCTCTGAAATCATCTCAAACCCTATCTTCTCTATGTTAACAATCAATCAAAAAATTGATTTAGATGAACCAGAGATAACCAGAGAGAAGAAGGAAGAAAAAATAAGAATCGATCTGTCTCTCTTCTGCTATTAGAGGGCATTTAAGCATCTAGACCGTCCAATTTCTCTGAGAGCTGGATATCTCAGATTACTGGTTCTAAGACAGACACGTGTAGAGTTAATTCCTATGGACGTCCATCGTAGCCGTTCAATTATCTTCGAGATTTCATCGATCTTAGATTAGGCTTTCAGATCGATACAGGCAGGTGAGTTAATTCCTAGGGCAGTTTAGTAATCCTAACACCTTCACAAGATCTCTCTATACGAGATTTTGGCGATATTGACTAGTCAACACGAGAAATTGAGTGAGATAACGGATTAGGATGGAATCCGTTTGATTGGCCTAAATTTGTAAGAAATAAAAAAAGAGGCTTAGATTTGAAAACGAGGGTCCAGAACAGACATACTTCTGTATATATTCCTATAAAAAAGCCTCTTACTACCACAATACTCGTGCATATATTACTGGTTATCATAATAGCGGACTACATATATTTATACTCTGTTAAAGACTTATTCATATAAACCAATACCATTCACATATTTTGATGAACGTGTATATATATATATATATATAGTACTATGCCATTCTTAGTTAATCTTCTTGGTAATATTTTTAAATTATATCTTTTTTTTTGTTTCATGATCCATATCTGCCGTATTATTTCATCTTCTTCTGCTTCCAGAGCCATTCTCCCTATGGCAGTTGAAGTATACGGCTGCAACAGGCAGTCCAAGATTGTAAATTTCTGCAAAATCTCTAGTATTGAAATTTTGACGCCACCCTGGAGCATACACTGTTTCACGACCAAGTTGTCAAAATAACATGTAAACAAACCGGTGAATCCCCACACAAGAGAGTGAGATTGAGACAAGTCAGTTAAACACTCCGTGCTCCTTGAATAGTTATTTTCAAAACCTCGGGGCATTTCCACAACCATGCATCCCAAATTGGGGCATTTCAACAACTCAGTGGAGGTAACATCTACCCAATTACAATTTGGGTATTTAAGACGTTCCACTAGACTATCAAGTGTCAACTCAAGGGGTGGAAAAATGACTAGGGGGTAGAAGTCCGGTAGTGCTACTCATCCCCACTGTCATCCCCCATTAGGTGGCATGATTTAGTCAATTAGATTTTGCCAAGGGGGAAATTAGGCTAAGGCCCGACCCATGGGTAACCCATAATATGAGGCTCTTAATTAAAAGAAGTTTCAATCTAGGCCCCGAGTTATTAAAGACACCCATGCCCTTTTATATATTGTCAAGACCCAAATTAAATAAAATTTAAATTTAAGGCCAAAATTATTAAATCTAGGCCCAAAATTATTAAAGTATAGTGTGAATGTGTAAACATAAGTTACACATGCATATGGCATGTGTATCCAGAAGTTACACATCCTTATGACATGTGTAATGCAAAGTTACACATAAAAATAAATAAACATAAAAAAGAACGCATACAAACAATACATGTATTTTACTTCAATATTCATTTACAATAATTTCTTAGCATATGTAACTAGAAGTTACACACGCATCTTTCTAGTGTAATTGAAAGTTACATATGCATATATCTAGTGTAATTAAGAGTTACACATGCACCTGACTTGTGTATTCAGGGTCAACTCCAATTCCAGTGAGACCAAATACCACAAATAAGCAATTAGCTTTTACGAAGTTATCGGAAACCTAAAATATCACAACAAGCAATCAGTTTTTATAAGCTTAAATGAAAAATACATACAACAATGTACATTCAGTTTCACATATATCTAACTAGTATGCTAGCGGTTACACATGCATTTGAATTGTGTAACTAAAAGTTACACATGCATATAGCATGTGTAATTAGGAGTTACACATTCATATTGATATGTGTACCAACTGTTACACATACATATTTGCATGTAAAGTTCAGAACATACAATGTCTTATTCATCTGTACATATAAATTAAAGAAAAATTGCAAGGTGAATAACAAAGAACATTAAAAACAACAGTAATTACAAAAAAAAAAAGTGAATATAAGCCACTAAAAAGTGGCAGCTTCGCCAAAAAATTAGTTGTCAAATGATTTTGATACTTGGTGAAGGAAACTAGTTCCTAGCTATGTACTTTAAGAACAAGCTAATGCAAATAATCTTCTTTAGTCCGTCTTAATTTATAAGTAAATACTCCAAAACTAACTAAAAATTAAGAAAAGTAAAATCAACGTCATGAGAATTAGTTGATTGATTGGGAAACGATCAAAAATAAGGTAGTGGATGTGATGTAATAACCTTGACCATATAGCATGTAATTTTCATACTACCATACATCTTTCCATATAAAATCAGAGCTAATAAGGTAATTCGTCTGTGGTTCTGGTTCTACTTCTTCTTCCTTTCTTACCAAAATCTAATTAGATTTCACACTGAATCTAGCAAAATCATCAAAAACTTCCTAGTGTAATTGTTAGTTACACATGCATTTTCTTAGTGTAACTAAGAGTTACACATGCATATTCCTAATGTAACCGAGAGTTCTGAGATGCTCCTGAGAATGTTAAGAAATGAGAAGAGAATCAAAGTTCTTGAAGTTGGTTTTTACCTCCCATATATAGTTGGGCTGCAGTATCTTGAACCTATCACCTTGCGTTTTAATTTGCTTTACCAATTTTAGCACGAAAAGTTACCTGAATAACAAAATTAAACAGCAAAAAAGCTTAAAAGTTACACATATCAAACCTAAACATGAAGTACGATAAAAAAAAAACACAACTGCAATACTTCATGTATGATTTCGAGTTCGAGCATTCATTCAATCAACTGAATTCATTAATGTAAAAAAACATTTTGAATGCTAAGACAGTTAAAAGAAGTAAAGCAACTAAAAAACTTGGACAAAGTTCATACATATGCAAACTCTACTGCATGAAATGAGTAAAATTATTAACCTACTAGTGGCATAGGCATGTGTAATAGATAGTTACACATGCATATGGCATGTGTAAGTCGTATGTAAAAGAAGGTTTTGCTCGGCTCATCCAATGTGAGCAATAAATGAGCTGGGGATATTAAATCTATCACAACCGTCAAATCCCGCAACATTGGAAAAAAAAAAAAAGAACTCATCGACATCTACTTCCTCTTGGACCGACCACATAATAACAATACCCAACCATAAGTATATAGAAATGGAAACATAATTCATGCTCTCAAAAAGTAAAGTTGTTAATTCAAAAAACTTCAATCACAAAGATGAGTTTCAAATAGATCAGTAGGTATGCCTCTAAGATCCGCCATGGACTCCAATATGTGAGGTCTACTTAATGAATGAGATCAAATGACACTACCAGTTTATAGAAATCAAGCTCAATCTTAAATATAAATTACATCATGTCTTAGAAATTGAAACTCAGAAACTTGCATTCATAAACTAGCATTCTAGGATAATATTTAGATAAATTATAGAGTGCAGATTACATATTAAAAGTTTTCCTCAGTTGCACATTCTTAGTATGCTTTAGATTGATTTTAAGGTAATGAGTATCATACAAAGTCTTATCTGTTTGAGTAAGATTGTTTCTAAAACTTTATGAAATGCATCCGTGAATTCCTTTGCCCTACACAAAGCAACATGAAAACCAGTTTTATGCGCATACAACAAAACTAGGTTTAAGAGCAACAACAAAATGATACAACGTTCAATACCTAGGTTGCAACTATTTCAGGCATATATATGCAAACTAGTAAACTGAACTATTTATCATTCCGGGTTCACTCAAACTTTCACACATTTCATTACCATGTGTAACTAGAAGTTACACATCCAATTATCCATGTATAACTAGCAGCTACACATCAAATTAGCATGTGTCACTGGAAATTACACATCTAAATAGGAGTTACACATTCATATTAGTATGTGTACCCAATAGTTACACATACATATTTGCATCTAAAAGATGAAACATACAATGGTTTATTCATTTGTACATACATAAAGACAAAAACTAAATCAAAAGACAAGTAAGATCTAAACTATGACACTCGTAACAAGAACAACATGTAAAAAAAATATGTAAAATGACAACAATGTTTGCAAAAAAAAAAAAAAAAAAAAAATAGTATGCATGATCAAACATAGAACGAGAAATAAAAATATTACCAATGCTAACCTGCATTTACATCTCAGTCACCACCACATCTCCATTCCTTTTTTCTGCAAATTTCATCAACAACATCACACCTCCTTGTTTGTGTTTCAAATTTACCCAGAGAAGTTATTTCAGAACTGCAATAATACACACATTTCATAAAAACAAACCTATAAAACACTAAAAATAGGTCAAAATTTCAAATCCTATTCACATTAAGAAAAGTTCACACATATTTTCTCTTCATTTTCTACAAGTTTTATCCATCAATCTCATGAATCGCAAAGAAGCTCAAAGAAACTTAACTAATTTCACCGAGGTTTACGTATAAATCATTGTTGAAATTGCTTAGATTCAACCGTGCTTCGGTATCCTCATTCATTAAGATTTCATCTTCAAGACAAGGTATTGAATGTAACAAATATAGATTGAACTTTAAACAATCTGCGAAGAAAAAATAACATTACAGATGTGCTCAAATCAGTTCGAAAATCAAAATAAATGAAATTCGTATCAAATAGATAGGTAAAACGGATAAGAGATTAAATAATAGATCTAGATAAGAGATTAAATAATCTGAAAACCAATTTTAGATCGAGATAAGAGATTAAATAATAGATCTAATTTGTTTAAAAACCCTAGAAATTTTTCTTTGAAAAATTTCTCTCAAAAGTAAATTGAGGTGAGATTATAACAGATCTAACTCTGATTATGATTTCATTAACATATTTGAACTGAAATCAAACTAGTATAGTTTCCCAAATAATTTTTCGGAAAATAAAAATCGAAATCGAAGAATTAAATCAACCGATTGAATTGAAATTTTACATGTTCGATTTGATTTTCTAGAAGAATCTTCAGATTCAGTTCCTGCTGATGATGATTATTCATTGATTTTCATTGAATCTCCGAAGAACAACTGATGTTGATTTGGAATTTACGATTAGATAATCAGGATATTTTTTTGTAAAGCTTAGATCTAAGTTCTGAATTCAAAAATTTCTCACTGAAAATTTCGACTAAAAATCGAGTTCTCGACCTGTTTCTTCGTCCGAGAGAGAGCAAAAGAAAATGAGAGAGAGAAAGTGAAAAAGAAAATGAAGCTGAAAATGAAAACTAAACCTAGTTTTATTAACTATATATACTAAAGGGACTTTATGGAATTATTGAAATTATGCTTTACTAATAAGCCCTGAAATCCAAAGTTTTGGGCCTAGAAATATCAAAATGTGAAAGAATGGAGTTGACAACGAATGATCCATTTAATGGGGCTTCTATATATTGAACTCATATAGTAGGGGGTTCTAGTAGTTTTCACTTTGCCAAAATACTTCAATGGAGATAGAAGGGGGTCCATTTAAAGAAATTGAGCCAATAATTAAGGTGGGAATGTTATAAACACCCCTACTATCCATGGATCCTGCATAAGTACCCTTATGAGTCTTTACAAATACCCCTAATGGCATAATTGAAATTATGAGCGAGAAAAGTGATTCGCATAATCCCAACTTTAACCTTTACATCTTATACTTCGGATGCTTCTTTATTTCTCAATCGAGAAAAACCAATGTAACTCTCTCACTCATCTACATCTCCGTCGTCACCATCATATCCATCTCCGTCGCCACCACAACCAACGCCACCACCACCAACATCATCGTCTCCATCGCCATCATCATCATCTCGAGAGAGTTATCACTATCTCCTTCTCTTTCTCTCCGGCAATCACCACCACCAACAACAAAAACCCATCGATCCACCTCCAATTCCACCACCACCTCAAAATCCACCAATTCTTTCACCAGATCCATCAACAAATCCCAAAATCTGAATATAAAAATCATCTAGAGCAGTAGTCCATCTTCTTCGTTGAAGATTCAGGTGAGATCCTAATTTTAGGTTTTGATTTCTGGTATTGATATCATTTTAAACTAAATTTCCAATAATAGACGATTTCAATATCAAATTCAGAGTGATCGATTTGCAACTCAATTAAATTTCTAAAAGCGATTTGAACTAAGTTGATCTTAATTGTAGATGTATGGAGTTGGATAATGAGTTTCACAGGATTTGTAATACGAGTTCGATTCGGTAAGCATAGTAAAAAACATTGATGCTCTTCGTTTCGGTGAGTTGTTTATTACAATGGTTTTGTTGAATGATAATGTTATTCATTTCTTGGATTCTGTTGAATGATAATATTCATTGGGTTATATTTTACAATAGTTATGATTTTGGGTTTGGTGTCAACTTATTTCTTATTTTCAATTTATTTGGTGATGGAAGAGGTGGAATTGGTGGAGTCTGAAGTTGGTGGGATTGGTAAAGTTCATGGAATAAGGTGTTGGGATGAAGTTTTGGGGTGGTGCCGGTTGTGGAATTGGGTTGGAGGCTATTTTTGTTCTTGTAAATATCGTTCGCAGTGGTGGACTTTGCAGTCGCGGAGAAGTCGGAAGGTAATGCCCGTGGCAACGGATGATTAGGTGGTGGAGTAGAGGTGCTTATGTTGTGGTGGTGGTGAGAGGTGGAGAGGGGTGTTTGCCGGTGATTTGAGTAGGAGGCAGTATAAGTCTTATTTAGTGATGTATCATCAAATGTTTAATTTGTCAAATATATGCAACATTTGCACAGGTTAAGGCAGTAGCCTAAGATTCACAATAAAGGTACTTTAGTTATGATTCTTTTATAGTTTTAGTAAATTTATGTTGGGAGTTTAGAGGTCCAAATGAACGAGTGTGATAAAAATGGAGAAATGAGAGAATGGGTTTGTTTTATTTTGTATGAAAATGATGCAAAGTGAGTGAAAGAAAGAGAGACAAAACGAATAGTTAGTAAAGTTGATTGTCATCAACTATGGTTGCATTAGTTAATGTTGTTGTTGGCAATATTGGATTATAGGTGACATAGTAGTGAGTTTTGGATGGGGGATAATGAACTGACATGTACAGGACATGGTTTGTGTAAAAACCATTAATATATTACTGTACCAGCTCTTGCTTATGAGAGTTGTTTCGGATTTTTGCATTTTGATTCATTAATGTGGCTGAAAAATTTCTAGGGTCCCTATATCATGGCATATTCTTTTAGTTTATTCAAGTTTCTTTATAGCATATTTAGTTCATAGTGGTGATGGTGTTTGGAGCTGGTGGTTTGTTGTTAGCATTG
This sequence comes from Papaver armeniacum, assembly GCA_023531295.1. NCBI lineage: Eukaryota > Viridiplantae > Streptophyta > Magnoliopsida > Ranunculales > Papaveraceae > Papaver > Papaver armeniacum. Next base: position 8,367 of record JAJJWW010015731.1, on the reverse strand, counting down.
GTGGTGTAGCGAGAAGGTGGGTTGCTCTTAGTATTTTTAACCAACTGTTGACACCATTCTGGTTAAATTATTATGAATACAATAGTCTACACATTTGATAAAAATATTTGGACTCGTGTTATATTGTTTTGGTTCTTATTGTTTTCAGCGTTTATCGCAGTTATATAAGAGCATCATGGAATTGATAAGGATGGCCAACCAGTTTATATTTGGATTGTAAGATGCAGATGGTGTTCGAAGCCAGGGAATGAGTGAATGAAATGGAATTGCATTGACTTGTACCTTTTTTTGCTGTATTTTTAGCTTGCCCTTTTATCACTAAGCTTCAGATTTTTGGAAACAACCTCATCAAGTTGCCTCCAACTTTCAAAACAACTTGACCAAGTTGTTTCCACTGTTGCTTCATTTTATGGAGACAACTTGTATCTGTTGTTTCTGTATTGAATTTCGGTTTTGGATTCTCTTCCATATGCTTGTAGGTAGTTAATGTGTATGCCACTGTTAGTATCTTTAGTGAGGATTGTGTTGGTTTTTACTAGTATAGTTATGCTGGGATGCTTTAGTATGTAATAGTAAAAGATTCCATCTGCCATGATTTTTTTAGAATTCAAACTATATGTGATGTAGTTCTGGTTGGCACTTGGTTCTTTGTTTGGTTTAATCAGTTTTGTACTGGCAATTGCAGATCATGAAAGCTCCAAGTTACCTCATTGTAGAATGAATGAGCTGATTTGTAGGCAAGGCTGAATTGTAAGCTTCATGGGATTTTCTAAAACTTAAAATATTTGCAGAGATCACCACTGCTCCGTCGGGAAGGTAAAGTAATTGTAACCCTGTAAAACCTCATTAAGTTGCTTTCAACTTTGGAGACAACTTGACCAAGTTGCTTCCACTATTGGAGACAACTTGAGCTAGTTGCTTCCTTTTTCTGAAGACAACTTATGAAAGTTGCATTCACTTTTGGAGGCAACTTGAGCTAGTTGATTCCAGATTGGAGGCAACTTGAGCTAGTTGATTCCAGTTCGGAGGCAACTTGGTTATGTTTTTGGGTCCATTCATTTATCTGAAATTATCTTATACATATATCTTAGAGTAGTTGTGACAAATTTGTGGTGCACTGGTAACACGAGGTTTGTGTTGAGTTGCTTGATGATGGTTGTGTTCTTGATGCTCATGCTTTAAAGTCAAGAGGATAGATGAATGCTTAGGAAGTTGACCGGGGAACTCAATATGTATCCAGGCAGTGAAAGCAGAACAAAAAGTTGTTACTGAATATATGTGAGAATATGTGAGTCTGCTTACTGGTTTTGCAATTGGAAATGTGTTAATGCAGTAAAGAGATATGAAGCTGGAGATGCTGGTATGTGATTTTGATATGTTGTTTTTGTATAAACGAATCTGTGGTGCAATGGTAGCACAACTGACTATATGTCTGAAGATGTGTGTTCGACTCACACTAGGTTCACTTATTTGTGTATAATTTTTATTTTTTGGAGACAACTTGTGCTAGTTGCCTCCATATATGGAGACAACTTGGGCTAGATGCCTTCACTTTTGAAGACAACTTGAGTTAGTTGGCTTCATTTTGTTTTGCAACTTGTTCTTGTACACTATTTATTGGAGACAACTTGAGCTAGTTGCCTCCACGTTTGGAGACAACTTGAACTAGTTGCCTCCGATGTGGACACAACTTCAGCAAGTTGACTCCACATGGTGGTGGCGGTGGATGGCGGTGGCGATGGTGGTTGGCGGCGGCGGTGGATAGCGGTTGTTGGCGGTGGCGGTGTGATTTGTGGCGGTGGTAGCCGACAATGGTGGTGTTGGTTAGCGGCGACGGTGGTTGGCGGTGTTGGTGGACGATGGTGGTGGTTGGAGGTGGCGGGCGGTGGTGGTGGTTGGTGGTGGGCGGCGGCGGTGAACAGTGGTAGTGGTGGTTAGCGGTGGACAATGATGGTGGGCAGTAGAGGTAATTTTTTTTATTTTATTTTTTTTAGAAAAAGGAAAAAAAGTGGTCAATGGTTTTGTATATAAACTATACAAAAGAGAGTATTTTAAAAATGTATTAAGCTTAGGGATGTATATTAAGTTTGAAAGTGTATTTTTCCATATGTCTCAAAACGAGTGGCATATAGGTAATGTTCCCATAATTAAATGACACGTAATGGCTTTGGTGGACAACAATGGGGGACAGGAAGCATTTTCGATAAAGTCCAATGACTGAATGATAACTAAGTCAGATAATTAGTCAGACTATTGTAGTGACACGGTACTCATGGGAACCGAGGATGATGGAATCTTACGTTTACATCACTACCACTAGCACTTACAAAGGTAATGGAATCCTTAACCTTTTGTCATGTTTTCTCAGTTTGACATGGATTTACTTATCTCGGAGAAAAGAACGAATAAAAAGAAAAGTAGTGATAATTTGCACGCGGCACTGGATTACCGGCCCTCTCTTTATATTCTAACTGGAAAGAAAAAACAAAAGGGTCCGAACTTTATTTTTTTTGCTAGTCAAAAAGGTCCGAACTTCGATCGTATAGATTGATAAAGAGGGTAAAAGCCGGAGTCCCACATGAAAAAGGGTGAATCTTCATTTCCTTTTCGAATATGTTGATGTTCTAAAATACTCTTTCGGTTTCTTAAAAAAAAAAGTTTGTTTTCTTATTTGGGCATGTCGAAAAAATAAGGTTGTTTCTATATATAGAAAGTCATATGTTATGATTTTACCGTTGGAACTGCAACAATTAAATACTGAAAAATGATGTTAAAATTATATTTCTGAAAATGAAATAAAACACTCAAATATTTAACAACATACTGAGGACAGAGTCACTTGATCATCAAGCTGTCCTTAACACGATAGTTCACCGGTACGCCTCAAAATGAGTGATGCTTATACCCTATGGTGAAGTCGTATCCAGGATAAAACTGCCCGTTGCAAGTACTATAAGCACTACAAAACTTGCCCACTTACGAACTCAACAGCAAGGATTAGGAGGAGAAATAAACACACAAGAGCACAACAAAGCGACAAGAGGGGAAAATAGCTATGGATAATAGCTTGCTTTGGTACACATTGAAATGAAGAAATTCTTTTTCTTTTATAGGCAGTGAAAATGAATTTCACATAAATTGTATTTGGTAACTTCCCCCATTGATTATAAAAATATCTAAGGAATTAAAACCTTATTTTAATTTTAACAAAACAGTAGGACTTAAAATCTTGTTTTAATTATTCCGTTTAATTAGGGTCATTGAATATTTTAAAACTTGTTTAAATAATCCTTTTAGAAATTTAAAATTTGTTTTAATTTTAATCTTGGTTCACTTATGCATGTGCATACATGCATTAGGCATGACAAGTGTTTCATGCCCACCCATATTTGTATTTCATTCACTCATAGAAATTGAGTAAGATCTCTTAGAGACCCAAAGGTCCTAAGTTCCATTCCCACCAAGACCATAAAATCAAAACATTAAAAACTCATTTTCTCCAACAATCCCCCACATGAATGAAATACCGATACAAAAATCGAGAAAACGGAAAGCGAGAAATACCGGTTAGGCAAGAGGTGTCCATGAGGTCTTGAACCTTTGCTTAGTGAGAAATTGCACGGGACTACTTGATGGACGATGAAACGCGATGTCTTGAACTGCCATCGTTTGGTGTAATCCACGATAATAACCACGCGTGATATCTCTCTAGGTGCTGTCAAGTTCGTGTCGTTGTGTCCATTTTGGCCCTGGACATATCCCGTTTCTCAGAATGCTCTAGAGAATCAGCTCCATTCTCATAGGAAGCGACCCACTTCCACATTCAGATAGGTGAGTTCCATCAAGAGTGTTTCTTTGCTACACCCACTTCAATCTTAAAGTGGAACTATAGAAGTCATTAAGACTTAGTTAAAAGTCATCCTCCACATGCAGTCACACTATCACGTCTACACCATAGGGAAAGGGAAGAGAATGAAATTCTCTGATAGTGTTTACCTTGACCCGCCACAAATTAGTTGTCTCATTCAAAACCTTGATCTTGGGATCTCAGTCGGCAAGGTTGAGTATCCTTCATGGCAAGTTTAACGATGAGCTTAAGCCCCATCCCCATCGATGCATTTCTAACTATCTCTTTGGATAAACCTATCATCAAAGGATCCGCGATATTCTCCTTGGACTTTATCCAATCAACGGAAATAACGCCTGTTGAGATTAGTTGTTTTTAGCTTTAGCTATTACAGCTTGGCTAACACATTATATAGATATAGCTGGCACAGGCCTATGCCTGAGAGGAATGTCTTCTAAAAAGCATCTTAGGCACTCGGCCCCCTCTCGTGCTTTATCTAACGCAATACTCTCATATTCCATAATGAATTGAGCAATATATGTTTGTTTGGAAATCATCCAAAAATAAACCCTCATGCTAGACTGAAAACATATTCACTCGTAGACTTAGACTCCACTGAGACATCTATCCAGTTTACATCACAAAATCCCTCAAGGATAGCAGGATACCTTTCATAAACCAAATAAAATGTCAAAGAGTATTTTAGGTACCATAATACTCTACTAAGTGCATCTAAATGCTCACATTACGGATTACAAGTATACCTACTTAACTTACTCACACTATAGGCAATGTCCGGACTCTTACGGTTAATTTAAATTCATCGGACTTCCTATAACTCTTGAGTATTAAAGTTGTGATACTCCATCACCCTTTATTCTTCTTGAGTCTACAAGAAGAGTCGTACGGAGTACAAGCGAGCTTACAATCAAAGCGATTGTATCTCTTAAGCACATATTTAACATAATGAGAACGACTAAGACTATAACCATTAGAAAATATTCTAATCCTCATCCCTAAGATCACGTCAACCAGGCCTAAGTCTTTTAAGTCAACGTTCTCATTCGAGTAGCATGTTTTTAGTGAAATTAATCACATTTATGTTTGTATCAAGTATAAGCATATCATCAACATACAAGCATACAATCACACATGCATCCTTAACAAGTTACTTGTAAATAAACTTGTCGAGACTCATTAACTTAAATCCACTACTAATTATCACATGATCAATTTTTTCATGTCATCATTTTATGTGCTTATTTAAAAACCATACAAAGATTTGTTCAACTTACAAACTTTGTCTTCACAACCTTTCACTACAAAGTCCTCAGGTTGGTCCATGTAAGTTTCTTTATCTAATTCACGGTTTTAGAAAAGCTATCTTAACATCTATATGATGTATCTCTAAGTTGTTTATGACAACAATAGCAATTAGCATCCTAATGGAAGTAATTCTCGTCACGGGTGAATAAGAATCAAGGAAACCTACACCTTCTTTTAGTTTATAGCCTTTAGCTACCAACCTAGCCTTATATTTTTCCACAGTTCCATCTACTTTACGTTTCCTCTTAAAGACTCATTTACATAATATGGTCATACTCCCTGGAGGTAAACTAGCAAGCTCCCACGTATCATTTTCTTTGATGGATTCCATCTCACTAACAGATGACTCTTTCCACCATGGAGCTTGAGAAGAATTCATGGATTGTCTATAAGTCGAGGATCAAACTCGCTAGTGTTACGAAGTCGGGTCAAAGGATGTTTTGGTTCTAGCCCTTTTACTTCTCCTATGCTCAATTTCTACTTCGTCTTCCTCTAAAGGTAAAGTCTGACTGGTTGAAGGGACATCTAGGGGATCAAGATCTCTCTTACGAGAGTCAGATTTCAAAGGAAAAACATTTTCAAAGAACACAACATCCCTAGATTCCCTAATAGTATTCACACCAATTTCAGAAATTTCAGAACTTACAACCATAAATCTATATGCAGGAGTATGCTCAAGATACCCTATAAAGACACAGTCAATAGTTTTGGGTCCTATCTTGGTTGTCTTAGGAGGAGGGATGGCAACCTTAACCAAACACCCCCACACTTTGAAGTATGCAAAAGAAGGTTATGTACCTTTCCAAAATTCATATGGAGTTTTATCGATCCTTTACGGGGTACTCTATTCGGGATATAGCAAGTGAGAGAGAACAGCTTCCCCCGCACAAGTTCAAAGGTAATCCTGAACTAATTAACATAGCATTTATCATCTCCTTAAGGGTATGGTTCTTACGTTCAGCTACACCATTAGACTGAGGTAAATAAGGAGGGGTAACCTCGTGTATTATGCCATATTCTACACAAAAATTTCCTATCGAAACTTTGTACTCATCACCACGGTCAGACCTTACTATTTTAATGGTAGCATTCAATTGGTTTTCAACTTCTAGTTTATACATATTAAAGGCTTCTAAGGTATCATCCTTACCTCTAAGCAAATATATATGACAATACCTCGTACAGTCGTCTATAAAAGTAACAAACCATTTCTTACCACCTCTAGTTTGAAACGATTTCATGTCAACTAGGTATTTGAATTAATTCTAAGGGTTTAGAATTTCTATGAACATTTTTTCTAAAGGTTTTCTAGCATACTTTGATTCTACGCATATTTCACATTTGTGTTCCTTTTCCAAACTAAATTTGGGTATGCAAACTACATTAGCTAGTTTATGCATTGACTTATAATTTACATGTCCAAGTCTACCATGCAAAACATCCAATAACACAAAAGAAAGCACACGAATCAACTATGTTCACTTCATCAGATTTTCCGTTAAGCTTATATGGACCCCAAGTCAATTAACCGTTGCCTAAAAAAAAAAAAAAAACACTCCTCTTAGTTACAACAAGTTTTTGAGATCTTAAATCTTTCACCATCTACAACAGAACAAGAAACAAGATTCTTGCATATGCCCAGAACACGAAAACTTCATTCAACGTGAGAATATTACAGATATGAGCTGCTGCTCGACCTTTCCCTTTTATGCAACCTCTGTCGCAAATGAGTTACTCATATAGAGTTTCTCGACATCCTCTATTCTCTGATAGAAGGTGAAAAGGTCTATGTTTTAATAAACATGCTTAGTGGCTCCAGAGTCCACCCAACAATATCTCACATTGGTTATCAAAATAGCTTCCGACATCATTCCACTGAACTCGTTCTATTTTGTTTCAACTAAATTAGCATTAACTTTCTACTTATTAAGGTTTTATGTTGTCTACAGTTACTGCCAAATGGCCAGAAATTTTACAAACATAACAATCACCCTTAATTAAAGTATTGGTATATTCAGGTATAAGAAAAATACCTTTCTTGTGAGGACCTCACTTAGAGTTGAGTTTGATATTCTCACCTTTGTCAGCTTTCGAAAAATTTTGTTCAGCCACATGCGCCTTGTTAGCCATGTCACTTGCAGACAACACATCTTTGTCCTCGGTGCAAAACAATTCTTCCACTTGAATCATAGATCTTACTCGATTCAACCATACTGACCTCACCAGTTTCATGTTACAATCTCCATCTGTACTTTGACTAAGAAGATGGTAATTTATCCATCACCTAAACGCTTGAAACTCTGACTAGCAACCCACAAATCATAAGTAGTAAAGTTCTTCTTGCATTGTATGGTTACAATGCATCCTCCATACAATTCAATATATGATTTATAGCCATATAATTCAGCCTAACCGAATCGTCCAATTGTTTCCGTACAAATTCATCTAGATTATGTTAACCTAGAAACATATCTTAAAGTCCTCCCCCTCTAAATTTTTCTGGTCTTTCAACATCATTTTCAATTGTTACAGAAAAGTCTATCGTGTTAAGATTGTTGGAACTGCAACAATTAAACAACTTTGAAAAATGATGTTAAAATTATATTTATGAAAATTAAATAAAACACTCAAATATTTAACAACATACGAGGACGAGTCACTTGATCATCAAGTTGTCCTTAACACGATAGTTCACCGCACGCCTCAAAATGAGTGATGCTTATACCACGTGGTGAAGTCGTATCCACGATAAAACTGACCGTTGCAAGTACTATAAGCACTACAACACTTGCCCACTTACGAACTCAACAAACAAGGATTAGGAGGAGAAATAAACACACAAGAGCACAACAAAGCGACAAGAGGAAAATAGCTATGGATAATAGCTTGCTTTGGTACACATTGAAATGAAGAAATTCTTTTTCTTTTATAGGCGGTGAAAATGAATTTCACATAAATTGTATTTGGTAACTTCCCCATTGAATATAAAAACATCTAAGGAATTAAAACCTTATTTTAATTTTAACAAAACGATGGGACTTAAAATCTTGTTTTAATTATTCCGTTTAGGGTCATTGAATATTTTAAAACTTGTTTAAATAATCCTTTTAGAAATTTAAAATTTGTTTTAATTTGGTTCACTTATGCATGTGCATACATGCATTAGGCATGACAAGTGTTTCATGCCCACCCAT
>JAJJWW010015730.1:0-22529 GCA_023531295.1 Papaver armeniacum | reverse complement strand
ATTAATTAAATATTAACTCTGGTAGTTTCAGAGGTAATGGGTAAAAACCGAGGAGAGGATAAGACACGTCTTTGAGACAGGATGGAGATGGACTGGGGTAGTTTTTTTTTTGTTTTTTTTTTTTTTAATAAATAAACCAGGTTCAACCCTGGAGATACATTCCATAGTTTACTATGTCATCCGGGGGTAGTTTGTCGGGTGCTTTTTTTACTTTATGTGTATCCAAACAACCTATTAGGGTGACGCGTCTATGTGGATCAATCGCCTTCACCAGTTAGATCTACAGGGGTAGGTTTTTAAGATATGAGTGGGGCCTTCACGGCTCGTGAATCGTGAAGGCCCTAGATAGACTAGGAGCTGATTCCGCTGAATAACTCGACGAGTCAATAAATACTCGATTTTATTATTCTTATTCTTATCTTGTCGTCTTATTGACAAATATGGCAAGAAATCTTAAGATTTTGAAAAATCATTTTTGAATTTATTATGTTTGTCTTGATTATAGGATTATGGTTAATTATTTTATCTTTTAAACTTAATTACAGTTGTCAACTAATAATGGAATGTAAATCAATCAACATATATGGCAAAAGAAAAATTAGGAAAATGATATTTGAAGTTATTATTTAACGTAATTACGGGGATAATTTACGTTTTATGGTTAATTTTTATTTTCTTTTAAACCTAATTATAGGGAGATAGTTTCAATCTTTAAGTAAATGAAGCACTATGACTCTAGTACTTGGTAGATTCGTGAATCAGCCGACTCGGAACTCGGGCCGATACATCACTGACTTGGCGAGTAAATGGTAAAAACTCGGCCGAGTATTAGTTGATCGTATCGGCCAGAGGTCGATCCCCAAGTTACTCGCGAGTACCTCGTCCGAGCCGTCCGATGCCTATTACATTGCTTACGCTTGATTTTTTTGGAACCCATTTATTGGCTGCAGAGCGGAAATATCAAGGGCTGACAACATGACCAAATAGGGTCATAAAGTAGTAAACTCAATATCCTCTCATCTTCTTACAATTAAGAGAAATTTTAAGGAGTCGTCAAATAGGGTCATGAAGTAGTAAACCCAATATTTATTTATATTATTATTTTCTTAATAATTAAAATTTTCTGCTTACTTGTAAAGGTAATACGACTCGTGGATCGGTCCGGATCGACGTGGAAGCCGATTCCACTGAATAACTCGACGAGTCAATCAATACTCGTTTTATTATTCTTATCTTGTCAATTTATCGACAAATATGGCAAGAAATCTTAAGATTTTGAAAAATCATTTTTGAATTTATTATGTTTGTCTAGGATTATGGTTGATTTTATCCTGCAAACTTAATTACAGTTGTCAACTAATAATGGAATGTAAATCAATCAACGTATATGGAAAAAAAATGGAAAGATGGTATTTGAATTTATTGTTTAACGTGATTATGGGGATAATTTATGTTTTATGGTTAATTTTTATTTTCTTTTAAACGTAATTATAGGGAAAATATTTTCAATCTTTAAGTAATTGAAGCACTATGACTCTAGTACTCGGTAAATTCGTGACTTAGTCGACTTGGAACTTCAGATTGATCCATCACTAACTTGGCGAGTAAATAGTAAAAACTCGTCTCGGCCGACTATTAGATGATCGTATCGTCCAGAGGTCGATCCCCGAGTAACTCGGCCGACCCGGCCGATACGTATTACATTGCTTACAGTGGATTTTTTTGAACCCATTTACTGGCAGCAGAGCGGAAGTATCAAGGGCTGACAGCATGACCAAATAGAGCCGGTAAAGTAATAAACTCAATATCCACTCATCTTATTACAATTAAGAGAAGTTTTAATGGATGACAAATAGGGTCATGAAGTAGTAAACTCAATATTCTCTTATATTATTATTTTCTTAATAACAACTAATATGCATTTAATTAATTTGTATTAATAAATTTAATTAGCTAAATTAATCGAATGTTAGAGGTTAAATTCAATTATTGATTTGGTTTAACTATTAGAATCAACGAAGTGCATGTACCCCTCTTTTTATCATTATCAAGGCATCTTGCCACTAGGAGTTCATCAGTTCATATCCATAATACATATTTATGGCTACGCAGACACTATCTGTGACTAGAAACGTTCGACTAATATTTTGTAATTTTCAAAATCACTTACGGCTGGAAATTCATCATTTCCTGGTCATGGGGTAATAACATTTTATTGTTAGCGGCTAGAAAATTATGATCATGGTCGTAAGTAGTACATTATGATTAGGCATTTGTTTGTACTTTGTATGAAAATGTGTATAAGCTTATACTCTTTGTCTTTTCTTTTTTGAGAATAAGTATTAACTAATACACATTTTACATACCTATAAAAATGAGCATTCAAACGTATAACTCCACCATCTTATTTTGAAAATCGATCGGCGAAAATCAATGAAGTTACGGAATGTGCTCATTTTGTGTGGGTTGCATAGAGAGCTCGATAAGATGAACATATCACCAAAATATTAACTTTAAGCACGAAATTGTTTGATTTTATTCCAAAAGAAGGTGTTGAGTATGAAATAGTGTGAAAATAATATTGTGAGGGTTCCTCCTTGTTAAAGTAGGGTTAGGGCTATATATCGACATGATGTCATTCTTAAAACAAGTATATATTTATACTCATTCATAAAAAGTGTATAAAAATTTCATCCGCGAATTTTAAAAAAACCTATGGCTAGGGACAGTTGTAGTCAAAATCACTCTTCAATGAATACTACTTCAAGTAGTTATTACTTGTTATATGACCGAGCGATTTTCGAATCCAAGCCATTTCCTATTTTTTTTAGCGATTAAGGCGGACGATTTTTCCAATTTAGACCGATTTTGGTGAGCAAATGGGTTAGCAATTTTTCGAGTTGGCCTTGCATGCACTAAAATCGAGAAAATAAAATCTCTTAATCCTCGGATGAGAGTTATCAAGCATCATATCCTTTAAACATGATTAATAGGTTCAATATATCAATGTTACACACTTAATTACATAATATTGTTAAAACTCAAATTTAAATTAGGTACAAGTCATGACTCATGAGTAGCAACACATAAATTTTTAATAAATAGGTTAGTATTAATAGGGTTTTGCGATTGTCAAGTCCGAACTCATTGCTCCCGCTCCAAGATCCCGACCAAATAGGGCCCAGGGAGCAATTTAAAACTACGTTGGTAGAAGCCTAACCATAAAACACCCGACGACTAAAATTCATCATTTTCGTTGTGAACAACAAAAATTCACTTTGCCTACATCTGACCGAAATGATGAATTCCTAACTATAGATGGATTACTTATGGTCATGACGGATGAACTCATAGTCGTAGGAAGTTTTACGCCGGGGTTAATTTGTTCCACGAACTTAAGTAGTTCTTGGAACTGAAATTGAATTCTTATTTGATCATTTTAACTTATTTAAGAAATCAAAAACAACAACAAAAATATTGGGTTTGTCGATTCTTACCTAATAGAAGTTATGGATGGTAGATTATCACGGTTGCTAAGGTGTTTAAATTTAAAGATTTATTAATCCATCATTTTTATTTTATTTTTAGTTCATCATCTTCATCATGAATTGTGAAGGAGAGGAGACAATAATAAATTTAGTTTTTTGTTTATGAATTGTTGTCAGATTATGGTTCATTTATGGAGTAAGCGTATTTTTTTACTCTTGATATATATTAGGTCCCTCCTATCCACATATTGGACATTTGAATCTTATTCATCCGAATAATGCTACGCATTACCCGGGTGTGCCACCGGGAGAAATCGTGGCACAAATACAGAGTGGGACCCACGGGGGTAGTGGTGGGACCCACTTGTGGTAGTGCCACGGGATTTCTCCGTGTACACCTCATTATAACATTATGTATTCATCCCCTTAAAGTTCAATATTTGTGGTCCCAATAAAAGGTTCTTTTCTAACACTTAGGTCAATACCATGATGAGTTTGACAAAGAAGGTTGTCTTTCTTCCTTATACGTGACAACATTGGGATTGAATCCACGATAAGTATTTTTTTTTTTTTTGAAAAAAATCAAATAAAAAAACAAACACAGTCTAAAGGATTATGTGACACTCTCATGGTAGGAAAACATGTTGGCAAGTCTAGTGGAATCTCAAAAAATTTTTTTTTTTTTTTTTTTTGCAATTATGGTACAAAATATTTAGATTTGGGTATTTGCCTTATCACGGACAGCTATTGTGGAAATTTAAGTAATGGTATAGTATTAGAGCTATCGATCGCCGGACCATCTTATGAAAATAAGGTTATATGGTATTAACGAGTTTGCATAAGCTTATGGAAAGAACTCTTTCTTTATCTTTCTATGTTATCGGTATTAGGATTTAATTGTTAATGCTTGGGAGGTATGTTTGTCAAGTTTTAATAGAAAAAATCTAGAGTGTGGGATTCAAGTTTTATTAAGATTGTTGAATTCTGAAGATCTTATATATATATATATATAGCATATTATATCTGAGTATAGCCAGGTATTCTTGCCTTAAGGTCATGATGGTGAGCACGACTTTGATCAATTGTTTCTTTCATAAACTTGATGTATTGCGGTGGTATTCATGATCATGATTTCATTCAATTAATAATTATACAAATGAAATAACTAGAGATAATTAACCTTATTTCTCAATTATTTTAATTTTCAATTATTTGTTCTAATAATCTTAAGATAATAATTAGTGTGTAATGATGAAGACATAAATTATAGTAAATCAATTAATGTATGATAGAGCACTGCCTGATAGAACCAGCTAGTTTTAGTATGTCAAGATTGTTTTCATATTTGGATGAACAAAACTATATCTTGATTCATGGTCTATTTAAGTTAGTTTCAGGACTAGGAACAATGTTAGGTAGTCATAATAAAACTTTATAAACATGCTAAAAAAACTAATCTAATCAATTTCATCTAGTAAAAACCAATCTTTATTTTATTTTGAATTAGTAACAGAACAACTAATAGTTTCATTAGGCTCAATTTTGCACTAACAGTGTATTTTGTTTAAAGATCACTTTTGGAATCTATGTTTGTTTAGCTTCTGAAAAGATGAGCGGGTACTGAGTAAACCAACAATTATTTTTTAATTTAACATATATATATATATATATATATAGTATAATTTTTCAATCTTACAACGATTAAAGATTATTTCAGACAAGGTGATTAACGTACAAGTGCAAATACTTTAATTATAAATAAAGACAACACATAAAGTAAAGCCCACACCAAAATTTCTTTAACAAGGAAAACTATAAACTTATAGAAAAACAGGGATCTGGTCGGTTGATTACTAAATGAATTAAAGGCTATACTATGCCTACAATATAACCTTGTGTAGTTGAGACTAAATATACTAACCTCTAACCCTAGTTACTCAACCTTATTCTCAATTTTGAAACATCTAGTAGAAATTCGTTGGAATACTAGATCTCTAACAAGACATTCATTCTTCTATAAAAGTAGATCTAGTAGACATCCTTAACGATTTCAACTTTTTTCTACTAACCTTCAATTGGTAAGACATGATTCCTTTGGATCGTATTATAGTTTGGTGTTCAAATTTGGATAAGGACCAGAAGTTTTAAATATTTATGGTTTCCTCGTTAACAAAATTTATGAATTAATACGTGTTATTTATTTTCGCATTATATTATTTATATTTATAATTGATCGTTGCCACGTAAATCAATCAAAATAGATATATATCCATCCTTGTTTGTTGGATCACGACTTAATTGATCTTGGATATTGATCTTTGGAATCGTCGAAGTACTCTCACGAAATAATCAGGTACACAGACGTGTTTCTGTTTACATTCTGATTGTGAGAGAAAGATATATAAACTCTGAATATTATTCCTGATTGAGATTCATTAAGTTGTAACTCTCAAAATTATATTTAGGTTTAGTCCATATAGGTTTCCTAATAAAAGTTGTGTTGTATTTTGGTACTGACGTTTTGATGTCGATTATGAGACTAGTTTCTTGTAGGAATTAGTATCTTGAAAGATAAATAACAAGTTTAATCACTTGGAAGAATTCCGATTGAATTATTTGGATGCGACTAGATTGATCTTGGAAATTGATTTTGAGATCGTCCAAGTACTCTGCTTCATGGTTTTAAAGGCGTACGCTTCACGCCCGGATGCGTACCCTTCACTTCAAATTTCAGCATTTCGCTCTAAGCGGTCATGAAGCGCATCTTTCATGAAGCGTCGCTTCCACGCCAGGCGTACGCTTCGCTTAAATTTCAGCATTACGCTCCGAAGCGGTTATATGAAGTGCGCTTTTTGACTTAGTCAACTCCTTTCCGCCTAATTTTTAAAGCTTTTAAAGAAAAATATGAATGTTTTAAGGGGGAATCAAACACCCCACCTCCCACTCACAGGAAAGGTTGAACTAGTGTGCATACGCTTTATTTTTGATAATAATTAGACTTATACAAAATTTATAGATATTAGCTTCCTAAAACATTTATAATTACTAGTTAAGACTAATTTATTTATAAGAAAACATCCGCTAAACATCAACCATGAAGAGACGCTTCCTTTAAGACATACGTCGCTTCCTAAAAGTGAAAAATACTTCACGCTTTTCAATACCTTGCTCTGCTTAACAATCAGGTTCGCGGACCTTGTCTCTATATGCATACTGATTGAGTAGAGGTTGAGATAACTCTATACATATTTTCAAAGATCATTAAGTTGGTCTGCTTACAATTGTGTTAAGTTTTGTCTATACATGTTGCCGAACAAAAAAGTTAGGTGTATTTAGTGTCCCCTGCGTTTTCAAATATATACTATGACACCTCACCTCGCTAAATAAAGGCTGATTATGATGTAAACAGAGGGATAACTTAGGGTTTTGGTCTGACGGTTTGTGATAAGGGTGAGTATAACTCTACTCACATAAAAAGAGAATAGTCGGTCACAAGGAGTGTGCTACAGATGATAGATGTCAATCCTTGATATATCCTTAACTATTCTGAGATTAAAAGGAGGAAACTATCCATACTCCTCGACGTTATCTTAGTGACTATAAATTATGGTTTTATAGTGTTATAAATAGACCAACTTTTGGTCATTCGAAAGTAAGGGTGTGCAACGGAATGGACGGTTGCGGACTAGGGGTCTGCGTCAAACCGTCAAAGTTGCGGATTTGGGAAATCAAACCATGTCAGCCCAGTCACCCGCAGATTGACATCCGCGGATCAGCAATAATCCTGACCGGATGCGGATTAACATGGTTTAGTAAAAAAAAATACTAAGTTTAGAAACTAGAATTTTTAAGTAGTTAGACTTTTGAATCGTCACTTCTCTTATAATTGTTGAATGATTCAGAAACCCACGCTTTGTGAGGAGGAAGATAATGAAACAAACATGATATTTCTTGTTGCGTGACCACATATATGATAACTACCTTCGGCAGATACTCCATATCTGAAGATGAATTGATTGTAGTATTGAAACTCTTAAATATACGGCTCCAAACTTGTGAGAATCACTCAGATTTCAGTTTTCAGGCTTGAGACTGGCTGAATGGAAATCTTGACTACTTTTGAGCTATAGATATTAGCATTATAAACTGAACCTGCACATCTGTACAAACTTACCTTTTCCAGGGCGGCAAACTCAATTCACAATAGAGATGTGAAGCTCCGGTTGCCATCTGAGAAATGAAGGATTTATTTAACTTGAATATTGACTCCAGGTAATATAGGTTTGAAACATGGGGCTTAGAAAGGAATCAAATCGTGTGTGAGAAGGAGGAAGAAGGTCATTTCGCCAGATCTTTTCTATAGCGTCCAGAATGTAAGATTCCAACATTTAGATATATCCAGTGTTATTGTGAGCAAATATATCATTATAAATCATTAGAATGAATCTTGTTATCCCACTAAACTGATCATAATTATAAAATATCTAGTTGTGGCATCCTGATTTGCAACTTTGTTAATGCCGTGGTGACCGGTTGTCAGCCGACACAAATATAATTACACTTTCTTACTACTCAAAATATAAATATAGCAAGGGCAAGAAAGGATCGATCCCACAGAGGTCTAGGTTGTCAAATTGTTATGGTTTCTATATAAGTAACCCTAGGAAGAATTTCTGATTGTGTAAATAAAAATAAACAAAAAGCAAATAAAATCGCAAATCAAGGATGTGAAATATTGGATAAAAGGTTTCATCTTCAATTGTAAACAAGTTTATGAATATATGAATAGAATTAGTATTTAGTCTCGCTATCATCAAAAGCCATAGAATACCTTATTGCAAAGAATACTCCGTAATTTCCCAAAGTTATCAACACACACATTAGAGGCTGCGTATGTGAAATCTACCTAAAGAATAACCTAACGCCTTGCGCTAATCAAGTTCAATTCTAGGAGCATTACGTTTCAGAAATAGGCTAATCAATGCAATTGAAATACATTGCTGTATAAACAATTGAACAAGGTCAATTTCACATATGACTACAGGATGTATCACTACAACCTAGAATCATATCATCTTACTCGTATTCAAGATTTATACATTCGATGAAAACCTAAAATAGCTATAGATATGGATGTGAGTTCAATCAATTCTAGGCTTAACTAAACAAACATTCAATCATATTGCAATACGTTAATCATGCAATTATTATAACCCGTAGAAATCAAGCGATAATATTGAGAGAAAACTAATTCATAAAAATCATAACTTGGTTGCAAAATCCAACAACATCTTCAACCAATAATAAAAACTTAGTTCATGTTCATGGAGTTCATAACAAGAAGAAAGAAAAGACTTCATGTTTCTAAACCTAGAACAAAGTAGAGGCAAAAGAATAATAGATATCCAAGATATATCAATTAGGTAAAGTCCTCTCTTTTATATGTTTCTCTATTTCCATAAAGGATACTCCTTCCAATATTAGGTCTTCTCAAAACCCATCTCCAAGTGGTCCATCAAGCCCGTGTGTGAGAAAACCCATGTAGAAAATATGTCCAAAAATACGTCGCCGGAAAACTGGGATTATAAAGTAGGAATCCCTTGGAAAACTATTTGGTGACGGCAAAGTCCGCCGGTTTACCGGTCAACCGAGTCAAAACGTTCGGTCAGCGGGTCAGCTCAGGTCGGGACTCGGTCAATCACCAGAGTCGATATGTGGTTAATCGGACGAGTCGAACCAAGTGGTCGTTGTTAGTCGGTGTGACAAGTGAGTTGGGTTGAGTTGCCGAGGCCATTGTGATTCCATTACGGCAATGAAACTCTGCACTTCAGCCATTATGGTGGGCCTTCCCACAACAGCTGCATATCACCAAAACCACTACCAACCAAGCACTGCGGTGCCCATTTTAACTTCAATACACACTTCCACATCCCATACAAATCCCATGTTTGTATACTGCGACGAGCTCAGTCCCACTGCCATCCTCCGCGGCGACTACAATCTTCATAAATTCAACCAAGAAATACCATCGGCGCTCAACCATGCGCCATTTCCTTGCAAACTTCAATGCCGGCCCATTAGCTTCATTGCTTGGTTCTATCCTGCAACTTCATTCACACCCAGTAGCAACTTCCTTCCAGTCAACTCGGGCTATCGTTGCGCAATGGTTTCATGATTTCGGTGTAGCCAACACAACCCATTCCATTGCTTACGCAACCTCCACACCAAACTCGGTTCAAGGCAATGGCGATGTCATCATTCTTCCCTGCCAACTTAGCTTCAGGTTCCAACTCTCCGGCGGCCTACGCCTTTGCCGAGCCATAGCTTCACTAGCAGGCTGCAGCCACTGAACCATCTCAGTCCTCCACAAATCTATCACACAATACCTCGGGCCACCAAATCCATCATAATTCACGACATCCATTCTCTTGCCATGGCGGTGACCATCACTGAGCTTGAACCACATTGCGTAAAGTGCGGTTTCAAATACACATTCCATTTCGTAGCTCGGACTCATATAGTCTCCAACGGTTCCATCTCGAGAGCCAATTACGACTCAAGCAACTTGTTATGCCTAGCCAATGCACATACACACCTCACCGGCTTACGGCTCTGCACTTGCGATTCTACCCCGGCTCTCACACTTTGACAACCATGGCTGCCGGACCCGGTGCCTTAAGCTCGGTCCTAAGTCACCCGGAGTCCAATTTCTTCACGAAGCCACACAACTCAGACCATGGCGGCAACAAATCCTTGCATATCACCACCATGACTGCCACCGCAGCCACGGCTACCACCACTTATGCGTGTTCATCCTTGGCGACTACTCGGCACCATAGCTTCGATCTTCTACTTCCACCAACACCATTGAACCACCGGATTCATCTTCATCTCGATCCGAGCCATACCACCAATTTCGGTTCAACTTTGCTCCTCAGCTGCAACTTCTCATTGCCTCATTCTAACCAGACTTCATCTCTAGAGTTCTTCATCCAAGCTTCAGTTCAACTCAGACCACTGCAATAGCCATACTACCGCCCAGACCCATCTCAACCTCCACCTTAGGAATGAAATCAATGAGACCTTCGGGAATAAGTATACACTACACCAAATTCTCGGATTAGAAACAGAACCAAGCCGTTACTAAAACGGGTTGTAACGGCTCCTGCCTGTTGCAAAAGTGGGTGTTACATTTTTTTGTAACGGCTTTGTGGCGTTGCAATTTTGGTTATGTGACCCTCTCGTAACGACAATGAGCCGTTACTAATTTGCCACGTGGTAACAGCTTCGGGCCGTTACGAATTTTTTTTGTAACAACTTGTCATGCTGGCTGCGTAGGTTACGAACTTTTTGTAACAACAAAAAAATTACTGCCAGTCAACATTGACCTGGTCAAAATTAGTCAATACTGACCAATTTTGACTAGGTCAGTATTGACCGGCAGTCCATTTTCTGCCGGAATTTCTATTAACATGCATCCACCTTTCATATCATCCACATAGAACAATCAATTCATATCATATTCAACAATGAATTTACATTACATTCAACCAATTCATGTCAACAAAGAACACAAATTCTTTTAAGTACAAATTTTTTTTGTTAAGTACACAAATTCTTCTAAGTACCAGTATTTTTATGTATCAAATTCTAAGGGAATAGATAAAAACTAAGTTCCAAATTTCTAATGCAATACACGAAACTTACTAACTTCATACATAGAAGGCCCTGATTGGTCCATTTGCTCATCCCGATGCCCATCTCGACGATATTAAGCACAATCTTGCTCCCTTTGCGGGGAAAGAAAGAAAGACATTACGGCAACCTCTTCAATTCTCTCGGGATATCGAAAAACATCATAATCAATTCAATGCGGCAAGAGTTGGTAAACACTAATTTAGATGGGCGAAACTTGATAACAAACCTTCTCTTCTTTCTTCTTTTCTTCCTCCCAAGTTCTTCAGTTGTTTCCACCTAAAACCACCAATCAAATTTTAGTATATACAACTATTCTGATATTACGAAGCTTATAACATAAACCTTATCCACCCAAGGAACCACCTAGGTTAAACTGAAAGATACTACCATGGCTGAGAACACAATGAGCCTAAAATCATTTCATGCATCATCACAACACATTGTAAGTTCACTGAGACACATAAAACAATTGTTACCAAGAGAAGTTATTTACCTTGACTCGATCAGCATCAGAAAAGAGTCGAGCAAGTGCATCCCCTATTCGGGAGTTGGGTAACAAATTCTATTACAGGTAATGGCTCAATGAAAGCCGTGGAAGACATATCTACAAAAAACAAACATAGTGAATACTTATTACTTAACATAGAACTATGCAGTAGTCAATTGCTCAAATAAGATGATCAAGTAAGGACTCGTGTATGACATAGATAACTAAGAAGCTGCTTATAAAATGACCAGATCATACATGCTGAAAACCCCAAATTGGAAAATTTAAATAGATGCAATAGTTTTGTTACTGTCAACGGATTTTTTTTTCAAGAAATCAACCAACCCAATAAATAAGAAAACTAATAAGAAAATCAAGCAAGCCAAACCTCATCCTTAGTCACAGTCATCAGAGCTATCATCGCTGGACTCTTCTTTCTTATTGGCTGCAGCTGCAGGGGCTTTCTTTGTAGGTGCAGGTATTGGGGTTTTCTATATAGGAGGCTCCTACAATTGAAAGAAACACAAGTGAGTCAAACTGGTTGACCAAATTAGAAATTTAAGCACAATACAAGAGTACATTTGCACAAACACAGGGCAGTGCGTGCTCCAGCTTTGAAAAAGATTGCAAATTGGAGTTTACTTTTGCCAGCCTTACAAATTGTTGAATATCACAGAAATTACCAAATTTACGGGGATTCTAATGTTTATGTTCCATATATAGAGAGAATAACCTCCATATTGGATGTATATACTTGAACAATAGAGATGAGTTAGATGATCTATCGAGTGTTATGTGAAGCAGAAAAATTATACGCACTTGGTACGTATCAATCTAGATCAAATCAAAGAGAGCTATCCATACCAAATCACCATCAGATGAGTCCCCAGGCACTAAAACATTAATTTCGCTCGATTTAGCTGTTGTTATAGAAGTCTCTAAAGAATCTTTGCTTAAATATAGTTGGCAACCCGAAGTATTGTCCACTGAAACTGTTGGTGCAGAACCCTGAAAGTAACCACTAGAAAACAAGTGTCAAAAGAAAATCTTGGTTGGGCACATTATGATTTGTGACAATAAGCTTTTTATCCTTTCCTATGTAAAATACCTATAGATAATACTCAATGATTAAAAGTGTAAGGCTTATTACAAAATCCAGTACCAATTACCTTTGATTGTCAAAACAGAATCTTTGCATCTGTAAACATATACAGACTGTTTATAATCACATTCTTCAATGACCAAGTCATTTCTTCCAACTTGACTCTCAACCACCCATCTGATCATAAGCAACGAGTCACAGAACACTTCCATCTCATAAGACACCTAATAATAGTGGACTACAAAGAGCGAAAATTTGCACCATACTCACTTGCGACCCATTTGAAGCTCAAATTTTGCAGGTCCTACTTTGGTAGCAGGAGAACTAGTACGAGACTCTTTCTCATTAGAGTTAATAGCACCACTTCTATCAGCACGGTTCTTTGACTTCATATGATCTCGTACCTTCCTCAACCCTAGTACGAAGAAGCGAAGAAAATCAAAATCAAAGAACCGTATCGGTTATTTTATTGGTGAGACAAATTATCAAACACTTAACCAACAAAAATAAACAAATACGAATACTCAGGGTAGATCCAAATAAGGCGCGAATTTGCAAGATCTACCAAAACCATTCAAGCAAAATATCTGACTTTTCTATGCAGTTTTACCCAAATTTCCATCTAGGAGTGAATATTATATTTCTATTGTTTACCCAAATGTTCCAATTACTGTTGGTTTCTACGCCCAAATCTTAAGCGGAATAACAATTGCGCAAACAAAAATACTATAAACTTGGGAAAATGCATCGGGTGTCCCACTAAAGATTCGAGCACAAATGCATCGAGTCTAATTCTGCCGATCCTGCTACGACGGGGTACTTCAATATAAAGGTGATAATACATAATTAGAGCACAAATACATAATTAGACTGATAACTTTGCACATGTAACAATGACAACATGACTTAAAAAGGAAACTCTCAATAGGATTTGGAATATGGAAATGTGCTAGTCCTTTATAAGTAATACAAATTTTTGTTATTATAACGTACCGGTGTTTAAGCTTGTTTACAATTGGCTTCGACTTTTTACGGATCGAGAGAAAAGCCTCTTCACTGACGAGTAATGTGGCTTATCCTCGAACCTCAATGATAGAAATATGATATGGTATGAGTGCAAACGTGAGATATGACTCCTGAGATACCTCTTATGATATGTTTAACGGTACTAAATAACAAGAAGGAAAAGAAGGTCTCTGGGTGCATTTCATGTATTGGAGAGTCATATTTTCGTTTCTAAGTTCCAGCTTTTAACCACAGCGAGGAAGTCTAAGAAAAATAAAGCAAAAGAAAGTTAACAACGACCCGAACCTCATAGAAAGAAGGCCAAAGAACACTTTGAAAGCATACCCTATAAGGAACCTCCCTGTAAAAAGAACATGGCTGAGGAGTTCACATTATCCCAGACGTAATATTATGTACATTTAATTCACAAAGAAACTGTATCGTCTCCAACAAAACAATTACCCACCAACCTACTACATAACAACATAAAGTCGTCTTTTATGGATAAGAGAGACCTTAAAATCCAGTTACGGTGGGTAGTCAACAAATCTCTGGGTTCGTGTAAACGGTAACCCATGCTCAAATTAAGTACCATTGGAACTTAAGACATGATGACACCTACATGGAAAAAGGAAGACGTAAAAAAGTTCCAAGGACTACTCGGAAATACCAAGAAGCAAAACCTACGATTTGTGTTCCCCTCTGTTAAGTCTCCTAACAATGAAATTTGATTCAATGATGAGTCCTAAATCATCACAAAGGCGCACATATTCTAAACAACGGCATCCTTACTGCCTACCCTCAAACAACACTTGAATGCGAATTCACTTAGTCGAAGATAATAGATACAAGGTAGTTTGAATATTCTCCCCTCACTTTGTTGTTTATGTTTGGATTTAGAAGTAAAATGGGTGTCCTACTTGGTTGCAATTTTGGTTACTAGCTAGACCCATAAGCTTTTTCAAATTTCTTCTTATTTATCTAAAGCGGGGTTGGTAGAGCTCTTCACTTGTCTTTGATGCTTGTACGGGGTGAATTTAGGTCTTGTAGATAATGTTAAACCATTTCGCTCGAAACATTTGCATTAGTGGGTTGACACTTGGCTATTGTATTTGCTTTTCCCATAAATTATACGAGAGGATAAGATCACTAAGCGTCAAGACTACTCTGGTATGAAAGAACGCCAAATATGTTCAATGCTACAAACTATCCAGGTCCTTGGAGTTTCAAGGATACGAGTTTTCAACTAATTCACTCATAACGCATTTGTGTCAGAATCATATCCCGGACTCTAAACTATTTTTCTTTCTCGACATCAGAATCTCAACAACTTGATATATGATATGCTAAGCTTTGCTAGTGACAATATTGTTTATTAAAGAATCGATTAGTGTATCTCTACAAACATCATCAATCAAAATCTACTCATTTGTAAATAAACAAAAAAAAAAGGAAGGCCGAAGATGAAGAAATAAAAATCAAAACATACCCTAAAGAAACTGTCTTCTGCTTCTTCGTACTAGTCTTTGTTCCCTTAATGGGAGAGAAATTCTAATCATTCAAACAATGAAGAAAACAAAAAGTGATTCATTTTCTAACAATAGTGTATAAAACAAAAGAGACATAACAACTCCTGAAAATCTATCAAGAGATAAAATCAGTCAAAAGAAAATTATAATAACTAAAACAATCCATATCTCATTAATCGGACAACAACATCTCCTAAACTTTCAAATGATTACTGTTTTACAGAAAAGATGAAATTATATATTAGACATGGGTACAATTGCGCTCATATCAAAGCTTCATGTGCTAATCTAATTTGGACAATTATATAAAACATGTGTGTATTAATTTCAATTTAAGAAAAAATGAGATTTACCTCGATATCTTTAAGGTTTGGCATAATGCACAATCACTACATGCTCGACGTTTTGTTCTTTGCATCTGTATGCAAACAATTCGAAAGCAAGGACCGTCTTAGCAATTAATAGCAGTAGACTTAAGTATTCAAATGAATCTAAACTTATGATAAGCGATAAGATAGGTATGCGAGAAAAAAAGGCGGAATCGAACCTCCACAAATCCAGTCTCCAAAACTCACACCATTCTCTGTAAAGCCAACACCAAACTATCTCACAAGTTCACCTACAAATCAACAACCCATGACTTCATTAATCTTCTCCATCCGATATGAGAATGACCAAATTACAAACCTAAAACTACCAATTCTTCTTCTCAATAAGTCACCACAGAACCATCTTCTACAAAACCTAAATCATCATCAATTGCTCAATTCAAATCAGTTGAAACCCCTAAAATAAATTGAACCCATCTTTGTAACTCAATCACCAACAAAATCCCTATTTAATCTTCAGATCTTCATCTCCTTCTCCCCATCAATCAACGGCATAAATCTGAATTCTAATCCTATGTTCTTCACAACATCGAGATTCTATCGATCACAACAACCCTCTCTTACATCTGTTTCACCAATCATCAGAAAACAAAGAAGATTAAGATTTAAAACAGGAAAAAAAAAAACTATAGATCGAAGTTATAGCCTTGGAAGAAAGATAAAAGCTATTTAGATTTATGAATACCTTGAAGTGAAGAGGAACCAATACCCTTTCACTTTGAAATCCCTAATTTCTCTCGAAATCCATCAATCGCCTCGATTCGAAACCTAATTTCTACTTTCTCTATCTCTCTTTGTACAAGACAAGCAAAGATTAATAAAAGAAGAGGAGATAAAACGAGAAAAGAAGAGAAGAGAAAGAGGTTTGATCGAGAGAATCAAGAAGAAATGAGAAGGAAAGAGGTTTTGTTTTTCGCCTCTGCGCTCGAGATTTTAGACGGAAGAAAAATGAAATGAAATATTCATTCGAGAGATGGGACTTAGGGTTAGATATTAGTTTATGATTAAGACGCATCTCGAGAATAAAATGAAGGGTAGGGATATTAGTTTAGGCATAAACGGTGTAGATTAAGCAAAATAGCACGCATGTGAATGGCACGCGCATATACCCCAGGTGTTACGACCCAGGTGTGACCAAGCGTGTGAGTGGCACGCGTAAAAAAAAAATCGTAACGGCTTGGCTCTGTTACGAATTTTAAAAAAAATTAGTAACGGCTTGAAACCTATTCACGAATATTTTATGTGACCATTTGTAACGAAATTTTGTAACGGCCGTAAAGCCAACGAATTCTGTTACTTAATCCTAAATTTGGTGTAGTGATAACTCCATCATTTCATCGAGCAACAACCATTTACTGTAATTGATTCTTCAAATTAACATCAACGACACCTAATTCGACCCCATTATCAAACCCACTAACTTCAATTTCAACTCAATTCAAACCCTTCAAACAAAATCGCGGCTTCACGGGATACCCATTTCTCCAATTTCTTGACCTAATTATTTATCACCAACCATCTCTCAATTGAAGCCACCGTAATCAATGGCAATATTTCTTCTTGTTTGCCGACCATTCTTTGTTTGAATTAAATCCATCTCCTTCGGACAATGATTAGAACACCCAGTATATAGATTCATCATGTTCTTTAAGCCTAACTCCCATCGATTTTCCATTCATCCCAACTCAACGATTTCCTTCATCGACACTTAGCCGCGGCCATTTTCTCTCGTCTTTAATTCGGTGAAAATGGAATGAGAAAATAATCGAGAGAGACTCTCTTCTGCAGTTTCGGGTTAGCTAGATAAGGGGCATGATATTGGTACTCAGGCATTTCATAAGGGTTAACCAAGTTTCTAACCCCCTTATCCTCACCAATACATCTTTTAGCATTCCTCAAAATAGGGTTGTCCCTTAACCTTGGGTCAGCTCCATATATCATTTGCCCGTGAGATGACAATTTCGCCCTTTTGCTCAAATTGGATAATTTCTTCTTCTTTTCCTCCGTGCCCAGAGTACCTAATAACTCAAAAACACACGTAAAGTACATAATTCACAAGAAAAATAGCAAAGAAAGCGTAACTACTAGATAGTAAATACGGTGTATTTTACACCTATCACGTGGGAAAAGAGATTGCTGGCAACAGGAGATCAAATATCTGTAGTTTGGAGGAGTTGCGAGCGGGATTCATGGGGAAAATGCTTGTATATTGTGGTACTGTCAAATTGAAGCTTGGTGACAACCTTTTCCCACGTGAGTATAGGATTATTTAACTTGATCTACGGTGCCGGGTGAATCCCGGATCTCAAAGATCCAACGCAACAAACACTAAACCTTGCGGATTTAAAAAAACTCACCCGTGTCCTACCATAGGCTCTTGCGGATTGGTTTTCAAGAAATTTTGCGGACGGTTATGGATGAAATCATGATTCAGTTTATGCACACCCCCTATTCGAAAGGCAATTCACAATGAACAATAACTTTCTACGAATTATATCAGAGCCTCTTCATCTACAACTTTATGCAACTAAGAACTCTGATCTTATCTCTATTAGCTTGCCTCCCTAGATCAACCTTACTTCTCCATCTGCGACTGAAGCATCCTTTGAACGACCATTTTATTAGTTTAGACAAAGACTGTACCTAATGAGCCTCCTGTACTCACATAAACCGATATTGTTTACTTTTCTAACCCTCTCTACAATACCTTAACATAAAAATTGGCTTGTGACCTAGACTATGTCATTCAAGCTTCAAAATCTATCTCTCGGGCCCATAACTCCATGTAATCCAAAATTTCCTTATTAACTTAGATATTTTTCTCTTGGTTTCTCTTTGGTAATAAAAAAAAAATTGCTACTAAAAAGACAACAACTTAACCACAATATACCATTTAGAACCAAGATTCTCCTGGTATTAAGGTTATTTTCCTGATCCAAAATTTACCGTGTAATCCATATTGTGGCTGGTGACACAAAACATGCGTTAGGACTTGTTATTATTTGTTTTTGTCGTGATTAGATACAACCCTTAAATATAAACAATCTAAAATGTTGTAAACCCTCTTGATGTGGGTAAACAAAACTCAATGATCATTTCTGGAAAGAAAACGGAAAAAAAAATGGGCGTTATTTTAAGTAAATAGATGAAAGAAAATGTTCTTGGAGTAAACTCCAACGATGATGAAAGTGGAAATCAATTGCTTTTTCACTAAATATTTAAAATAGTACATGACTTTATTTTCAATTAAAGCTTTGGGTTTTATTTTATTTTTTGTAAAAACTTAGTGTTTATTCTTTATTGAGATTGCGTAGAAATCAAGGTCATCTTCTCACCCAAAAAATTGATTTGAGATCAAAATCACCAAGTTTTTATGTTTATGCCCATCATATATTCTATATAGATGATAAACTTCAAATTCGATTTGATTTAGGGATTTTTAAAGCTGTTTATATCATATTCGATTTATGAACTAGTGTGATTTGAAAAAATTGCAGTAATTTTAAATTGATATTAGTAAAATAATATCATAATCTCTAATGTTTTATATCGTTGAATTTTATATATACGATGAAAAAACAAAAAATGCAAGAAGATTGTTCTTGAATTGATTAATGACTCACCTAGGTTAAGTGGGGAAAATGATGGATAGTTTTGTTTACCACGTAAACAAGGCTTATAATATGTTGATAGGGTTGTATTTAACTGTAGTGTGGGTTGTATTACATTTTCCTTTTTTCCTGGTCTCAAATTTGCACGACAACATAGAATCTACCAATATAAATCAAAATCTTCATGCAACCCTAATTTTTCTAGGTAGCATAATGACTAAGTAGGGCCGAACGAACTACACAAAAAACATATTCAAATCACCAAGGATCCCACACTCAGCTATTGAACCTAATTCAAATTTGCTTGTTATCCGATGTATGCCTCATTAAAGGACTTTTAATAATCTTTGTTCCTTAATTATGTAATTTAGTTGTTGTAATATTCTTTTCCCCCTCTCTCTCAGCTCCAAAATAAAATAAAATAATAATTAAAAAAACAAAACTAGCCTCATTCATCTTTTTTTTCTAAGATCTAGTCTGATTTTAATTTTTAACGTTGTAATTATAATTTTCTTTGTTTAGTTATTTTTGTAGTTTAAATTTCTAGATTTTAAAGTTTATTTTTGTTGTTAGCACTCTAAGTGCTTATTTCCCTTCACTTAATGGTGTTTTCATTTATTTTAATAGTTTTTGTTCTTTCGCTATGTTGATTTTCAAGTACGATGTCGGATTCCGCATGCCAGGTGTTCTCAATTCTTAAATTACTCAATTCCATTGGAGCATCACTCTCAAGAAGACAACCTATCAAATGGTTGATACATGTTAAGAAGACCATCTACCCTCGGATATATCATTCTTGTATTAGGTAAATCGTTTATCGGAGTTCATTCTTTTTCCTTGTCTCTAATTTTTCGATAATGTACTACTACGAGTATGTTGCTTTAGCTTTATTTTGATCCTTGATGTACGTAATACCCGTGTAATTTTATTTTACTATTAACAAATGAATCGGCAAAAACTTTAAATTAAAAAAATATATTGTTGTAACATCGAGTATTACAACAAATGGAAAAATTATTTTTATTCTAATTTAAAATTAGTCACAACGATTTTAAAGAAGAAGCATGACAATGCTAGCACGATTGCGTGTAGGAAGAAGATTAGTTGTGGTCACTTTTCAGCTAGTAGACGACGGTGTTATCTTCTAGTGATGTTGCCCCACTCATAGCAGTCCACTTTTCATTGAATTGTAGTTTACGAAACATCCAGCAGCCAGCCCCCTTTTATTCCCGCCATGTCCCGGTATGTGTTGATTCAATTGTGGTTGATTCAGTCGTTCTTGGTGCTATTAAAAGTTTTCCCAAAGGAACTTCTTGCGGTCGTGATGGGTTGCGTGCGCAACATTTAATGGATGCATTGAGTGGTGCGGCATCAACAGTAGCTGATGAGTTATTGGCTTCAATTACTGGAGTTGTCAATTTATGGTTGGCAGGAAAATGCCCCAGTGGGTTAGGTAAGTTCATAGCTAGTACACCCTTACACCTTTATTGAAGCCCGGTGGTGGTCTTTGGCCTATAACGGTTAGTACCATTTGGCGTAGATTGGTTTCTAAAATAAATTTTTTTCTCCGTCGACAGAGGCTATGACTTCTTATCTTGGGGACCATCAATTCGGAGTTGGTGTGCCTGTTGGAGGTGAGAGTATTTTACACGTTGTAAATAGCTTGCTGGAGTTGAAGGGTCAGTCCGCCAATACGTCAATGCTGCTTGTGAAATTTTCAAACGCATTTAATATGGTCAGCCGGTCTCACCTCATTAAGGAAGTTCAGCTCCATTGTCCAGGTATTTCCCGTTGGGTGGAATTTTGCTATAGTAGGCCTGCTACACTTTATTATGATCAATATATTCTGTCCTCAACACTTGGTGTTCAACAAGGGGACCCACTCGGTCCGTTGTTGTTTGCCTTGACTCTCCATCCTCTGGTGAAAATCATTGCTTCTCACTTGTAAACTTGATCTTCATGCATGGTACCTTGATGATGGGACTATCGTTGGGGACACTCTTGAGGTGGCAAAAGCTCACCAGTATAATTGAATCGAAGGGCCAAGTAGAGGTTTACATCTTAATATTAAGAAAATAGAGGTCTTTTGGCCGACCGGCGATCATAGAAGTTTTGATGAAGGTGTTTTCCTCGTGATATTGGCGGAGACCATCTAATGGTGTTAAGATCTTGGGGGCGATGAGTTTAGATTTGAAATTTATTAGTGACATGGCGTTAGCTAGAGTGCACAAGACTATCCAAATTGATGTCCGCTATCAAAAAACTCAAGGATCCTCGAGTGAGATGTTATTGCTTAGCAATTGCAGGTGTTTCAGAATGTATTTTTCTATGCGGACCACCAACCCAGAAGCGTTGCAACATGCTCTTTTGGCTTGTTTGATGATCATTTATTTCGGTATTTGCGGTTGCGATCACGGGGATGGGCGAGGGTTTGGGCCTTTGTGAGCTAATGCGACTCTTCCCATCAAGGAAGGTGGTCTTGGCATTACACCATGGCATACACCCATAACTATTGTTATCTAGCTTCTCGAGCCAAATAGTTTCGGTTCCAAAGGTGATTCTTGGTCACTTATTTTCTTCGAGACAAGGTTAACATCGAGGCGAACTTCATTCGGGTTATCATGGTTTTACCTTCTAACTATTGTGTTGATAATCTTTGCCCCCCTATGCACTCCACAGCGGTCACTTATTTTAAAAAAAACGCACTTAAGAAGCAAATTTCAAGCCAATTTTCTATGTGCTAGAGATTCTATTTTGTGGCGGTGCAATCATGTTAAGCATGCTCAAGATTACCTTTTGGCCATGCCATTAGTGTTACGGATAAATGTCTTGGACCAAGACACGGTTTAGAAATTGTAGTTTGCTACTTCCTTGGTATCCTTGTTTGTTGATGGAAGTTTATGCTCAAGCTGCAATAGACACATGGATATTTTTGGTGATCACGCTCTTCATTGTGCCAAGGATGTTGGGATCAAGTTTCGACATGACTTTGGTGCGTGACGTAATTGTTGACGTCCGTTGGAGCTGTTACAAGTGGCGTGCCCGTACGTGAGAAGCCTCCATTGGGCTTCTTTCTAATGATAACTTGAGATTTGCGCCTATGATATCCTTGTTATTAACTAGGAAAATGGTCAGGATGTTTGTATGGATGTTACGGGGTCTCACCTTTCACGGTGAAGGTATTCCTTTGTCCCGGCCAAGCTATTTCCAACGCCGTATC
>JAJJWW010015729.1:0-103849 GCA_023531295.1 Papaver armeniacum | reverse complement strand
ATGTTAGTGGGCTCTTTGCTTATATATGTATTTTTTTTTGCCTTTCAGGTATGTGCCTATTATACCTACTGTTTTAGTTAACAGATGCGAAGGCATCGGCACTGGATGGAGCACTTTCATCCCCAATTACAATCCACGTGACATTTCTGCGAATGTAAAGAGATTAATTAATGGTGAACCAATGGTGCCCATGGATCCATGGTATAAAGGGTTTAAAGGAACGATTGAGAAAACAGCATCAAAGGTCGGTTATTACACTGTTACCGCAGTCATTGAGGAAGTAAATGAGACAACACTAAGGGTCTCTGAGCTTCCTGTTCGTAGATGGACCAAGGGCTACAGAGATTTCCTTTTACTCAATGATGACTGGAAGTGCTAAAGTCAAAGAGCCTTTCATCAAGGTATGTTAATTTCTTCTTTGACATAAGTTAGAACTCCAATGATATTTCGGACTTTGTTTTTAACTTTTCTGAGAGTCTTATCAACGTCTTTTGCTTGATACAGGATTATAGGGAGCTCAGTGATGAGGACTCTGTGGTTTTTGAAATTGAACTGTCCCAGGAAAACTTGGAGAAAGCCAAACTAGAAGGGATTTTCAAGAAATTCAGGCTGATAAACAGTCTTAGCACTAACAACATGCATCTTTTCGGTCCGGACGGAGTAATAAAGAAATATGACAACCCAGAACAAAGTATGTTTTTGAATCTTCAATAGCTTTTACATACCCTTACAGTACTGATATGGTTTCATAAATATGAGCAGATTTATGATTCTAACCATCTTTTGCTCTTTTAATTTGTAGTCATCAAGGATTTCTATGGAATAAGGCTAGAATTGTACAAAAAGAGAAAGGTGAACTCCTTTTTAAGGCCTTCTTTATCTTTCTTTTTCTCATTCTGATTATTCATGGTTGCTAAAACAAGGTTTATTTTTATTCTGAATTGGACGTTATTGCAGAGAGTACTACTGGAGAATCTTGAATACGATTTGAACCAACTGGACAACAAAGTCAGATTCATCCTTGGAGTAGTGAAAGGAGAGATTATAGTGATCAACCGGAAAAGAGTGGAGCTGTATATTGAACTGCAACAGAAAGGATTCGATCTTATTCCCCCAAAGGCCAAAAATGGTGCTGCTACTTCAGAACCTGATGATGCAGAAGAAGATGAAAGTTACGAAGGAGTACTGGCTCGTGGTTATGCATATCTACTCACAATGGCTATAGGTAGTCTGACAATTGAGACAGTTCAGGAACTTTGTGAAGAAAAAGAAAAGCTTGAGGCTGAACTGGCAGAACTGAAAAATGCAACAGAGATAGAACTCAATGTATGACTTTAATCTTAGCCCCTATCTTTGTCTCAGGAACATATTATATGACTAATTATGGTTCAGTTACCTGATTTCTAGTTATCTTTCTATAAATTTGTAGGAGCAAGATGCGCGTGATATAAAAGCAGAGGAGGAGAGAAAAGTGATGAAAAGCAAAGTGATGAAAGATGCTGGTATGAACGCTGGAAAACAGGCACCCAAAAATCCTAGGAAATATACAAAGAAATCCAGCACCTCAGCCTCTGTTGCAGCACCACCTACTTCTGCCATGGAGATTGGTATTCTATTGATTCTTGCACCGATTTCACTATTTTCCTTCATACACTGGCTCTTAATTTATGCTCATTATGTACAGACCCTTACATAGGACTATTTTTCTTTTGCAGATAATGTATCTGAGGTGCGGAAACCAAAGGGTAAAGGAGCTCCCAAGAAAGCTCCTGCAAAGGTATATTTTTGTCAGAATCCGAATGCTCCATATTGTTTCAATTCATCATTCATTTGTAAACTAACACTTGTTTTTGTTTTTTCTGTATGTTTCAGGCCAAGCCTGCTTCAGTGGACACTGATGAGGAGGATGACATACCCTCACTTATGGACTTTCATGGTCTATTTAACCTTGATTCTTCTCCAGATAAAGGTAGTTTCAGTTACAGCCTTAGAGTGAATGTCACCACCATTTGATTCCAATACTTCTTTTGATGCATACTTAATGTCATCTGTTTTATTTTCTGTATGTGTAGATACTGAGAACCATGCTGCACCAGCAAAGAAGAAGCCAGTAGCCAAACGAGCCTCTGCAGCCCAGAAAAAGTCTACTACTGTGATTAGCACCGATGATGAGCAGATGAAAACTATTTCTGAAGAGGGATCTGATGATGAGTTTGAGCCACCTGCTGCAGTACCTGCAGGAAGAAAGAAGGCACCAGCAAAACCTGCTGCTTCCAAGGCAGCTGCAGAACAAGCTGCAGCACCACCTACTTCTTCTAGGGAGATTGGTATTCTATTGATTCTTGCACTGATTTCACTATTTTCCTTCATACACTGGCTTTTAATTTATGCTCATTATGTACAGAGCCTTACATAGGACTATTTTTCTTTTGCAGATAAGAAAGTTACTTCTGAAGATGATGAGTTAGTGCGTCCCTTACATAGGACTATGTTTGACCCAGCTAAAGAAGGCTACGATGATAAGTTTGTGCGTCCCTGGAGGGCACAAGAAGGCACCAGCAAAAACTTTGTTGCTTCCATGTCAACTGTAAAAGAAGGTGCAGCACCCAGGAAGAGAGGACCAGCAAAGAAGCAGTGACCTGCTTAAAATGTTTGTATCTCACCAGAGAAGAAGGTTAGAAGAATCAGACAGTCTCCATTCAACAAGTAGAGTAGCTCTGTAATGGGCAGAATTGGTGAAGGAAGTAGTAGTGGTGGATATTTCTTC
Organism: Papaver armeniacum; assembly: GCA_023531295.1. Classification (NCBI taxonomy): domain Eukaryota; kingdom Viridiplantae; phylum Streptophyta; class Magnoliopsida; order Ranunculales; family Papaveraceae; genus Papaver; species Papaver armeniacum. The sequence continues at coordinate 101,082 of JAJJWW010015729.1, read as the reverse complement.
TGAAGATGATGATTAACTTTGCAAAGTCTTTGAGTGAGTGAACTGTTGTATGATTTCTGGTCATGTGCTGTGCACAGGTTTATGATTTCTGAACTTTACTGTCTGTTGTTTACTTTTGGTCTGTTGTCTTCTGTCTAGTGACTTGAAGTATATTCGTCAGTAACTTCAGATATTATGCTTTCACTATTAATCTACTTAGGTTTGTTGCTGCCTGTATCTATTATTGTGCACAATGTGGTGTTTGTATGTGACTTGAATTTGAACCCAAGTTGCATTGTGCGCAATGAACAGTGTAGCTAGACCTGAAAAGGATTAGTAAGTGCTGAATAATGCAAGGGCTAAGGCTGATGTATTCACACTACCGCAACTGTGATATGGTATTCACACTGATAGAACCTCTGAGAGGCTGTTGCCTTTTCCTTGCACATTTTGCAGATATTTACCTGCTTGTATTTGTCTCTAAATTTCTGATTGCCCATTTTTTTGTTTTTGCCTTTTCCTTGGCTTGCCATGAGCTGTATCTTGCACAATTGCAGTTTTATGACTTGCAACCGGATCCAAATGGATTGTGCACAATGAACAGCGTTTTCAACCGAGATTGAACCCAAGAGTTTCAAAATGTTTAAAGTCACCAACTTCTGCCATGAGCTATTTTTAAGGATATGAAACATAGAGAACCGATTTGGGGTCTATTTTTTGGTGGAAAGATCAACATCATAGACACTAGCAGTTGCAGAATTGTCTTGGTTGAGCATAAATGATACTAGTAACTGGCAGTTCTATGTTGGCGCCACAACGTTGGAACGGAGCTAGGCTGCTAGCAGGAGTGCAAGTGGTGTACCAAAGCTGTTCGGTTAAATGCCTCAATGAGATAAGTTATGTCTTGCTGTCATATGACTATTTTTTCCATAGTTGACTTGCAATATTTGCATTATTCAATTTCTTACAAAATTATCTAGATAGTTTGAAAATCTCCTCTCTTACCTATTCCATTTTGTTAATGAACCATTCAACATCAGACTTTTGTGTTCTCTCTTCTTTGCTGCTAATTTGTTCATCTAAATTTTGTTGAAATTCTGTGGTTTACCAAGCTAATTAAGGATTTATCATGGCGGTAGAAACAGTTCTTATTAGTGGTGTAACCGTAATCTTAAAGAAGTTGGGTTCTGTTGTTGTTGCACAGGAAATTGGTCTTCCTTGGGGTGTTAAGAATCATCTCATAAAGCTCAAGAACACCTTGGAAATGATTGCAGCAGTGACAGATGATGCTGAAAACAAGCAAATAAGAGACAGCTCTGTGCGATTGTGGCTAAAGCGGCTTAAAAATGAGGCTGATGATGTGCTGGATGAGTTCTCATATTAATTCTTGCGGAGAAATGAAATGATCAGAAAGAGGGATAAGGTACGTAATCTCATTTCTTCATCCAACCCACTTGCATTTCGTTTCAAAATGGCTCGTAATATAAAACATATCAATCAAATGTTTGAAGAAATATGCAAGGAAAAGGATAGCTTTCAGTTGTTGCAAAGGATTAGTACTTAGTAGTAATTCTGGTCAACTTCGTAAACAAGAAACTGTAGCCTTTGTAGACGATTCAGAAATCTTTGGAAGGAAAACTGATCAGTCAAACATAGTTTTTTTTTTAAATAAGAAAAAAGGCAAAACATAGTTGATTTGCTGATCAACTCATCAGCGCCAAATAACCAAGTCTAGAAAATTTATGTCATACCTATTGTGGGTATGGGGGCGTTTTTTGAAGGGGGCATGAGGACAAATGATATGTTGACACGTGCATCTGATATTAATGAATCATGTTTCCAAAAATATAAAAGAAGTGTAATTTTGGAGAGAGAATTTGTTTTCTTAATTGGTGTTGGTATTTTTGGAAACATGATTCATTAATATCAGATGCACGTGTCAACATATCATTTGTCCCCCATGCCCCCTTCAAAAAACGCCCCCATCAAATATTTTCTCGGAATTGGGAAGACCTCGCTTGCTCAATTGGTTTTCAAAGATGACATAATAGTGGAACACTTTGAACTAAGAGTGTGGGTCTCTATATCAAATCATTTTAATTTCAATGAGATTTTAGGAGGTATCATGGAGTCATTACTAGAACTAAGTGTGATTCATCCCTTACTTTGGACACACTGGTAAACTTAGCTCAAGAACATCTAGTTAGAAAAAGATATTTGCTAATGCTAGATGATTTGTGGAATGAGAATGCTGATGAATGGCGTACGTTGAAGAGGTGGTTGGTAGTTGGTGCTCAGGGAAGTAGGATTTTAGTCACTACCCGTATAAACCAAGTAGCAACCATTATCTGGGGGGAAATTCCTCCTTACAATTTACAAGAGATATCTGCAGATGAATGCTGGTCCATAATCAAAAAGGAAGCTTTTGCCCCTGGAGGGAAACTCCAAAAATGGAGGAATATAGGAACGGAGATGGTAAAAAAAAATGTCTTGGTTTGCAGCAAGAACTCTAGGAAGTCTATTGCCTGCAAAAGAAGATGTAAGAGATTGGTTAATCTATCAAGAACAATGAGATTTGGAATATAACAGAATCTTCAAGCACAATTACAAAAATTCTGAAGTTATGATAATGTGGGAATTATATAAATACCCTCTTTTTGACGGGCTTCAAAATTACCCTTGTGAAGCAATAAAAATACCCTCTTCATTTAAAGCCCATCAGGGACCCAATTAGAATTATATGAGATTAACCCTTTCTATATAATAATCTAAAACCAAAAAAAGTTGATCCAACAGTGAAAACGACAGAACTGTTCTTCCACAATTTGAGAGAAAGAAAAAATTCAAATTGTTTTGAAGAATTCTGATTCAATCAAAAAAAAATCATCTTCTTCTTCTATTACTGAATCTCGCATCATCAACATCGTTCGTATGTTTTGAATCTCAGATCTTAAATCGTTTCTTCATCAACAACAGAATCAATAAAATTTTCTCGACCTGTTTTTCTGAAACAAATTGGTAATGGTGATTCGTGTTTGAAGATGATTAGAGATTTATTTTGTATTTGCATGTTCGATTCGTTATTTGATTTCAGCTTTTTTGTATTTTCTGTTGCAGAGATCGAGATTTTGGAAGCTTCATTCTTTGTGTTTGATTCTACTAGATTGATTGGTTCATTTACATATTATTTGAATTCGAGATCGTTATTCATATCTTAATCAGGTATTCTTCAATTCTTCCATCTACAATCTCCTTTTTTCTGATTTTTGAATTTCAATTGTTTTATTTAGATCGGTTCATAATTCAATGTTAGGTTTGAGTTTTAGCTTCAATGTACTTTGCATGAACCAGTTATCATTTTGAATTATTCTAGAGATTTTTCTACTGTTGATGATTTAGTTGGAGAATTATTAGGATAATGATTGTTGAAGAATTATTTTGAGTATACTGAATGTTGATCAGTTTTGGTATAATTAGAAGTTATAAGTTAGCCTGATCAATTAGAAATTACAAGTTAGTGTTTATATACTCAGTTTACATATCTAAAGTTCGACATTGAATATATCTTTCACGAGGGGCGCAACCTCCGAGTGATGTGCGACGCAATTTGAGTTTGTATCTTAGGTTAGGTTTATGGTTTGCAGTGAATTTTTCATGTTGCAGGTTCACATTTGCACCGATTGCATACTAACTCGATGCGTAGTAACATATATGATGCTGTTTTTTTGTTTTAAAGTCCTTGTTGTTGACATAGAATTTTCATTGTCGAAAATCAATATTCATTATTTGTATCAACATTGGTTGTTGATTCAGTTTGTTGAATCAACTTTCATTGTTGATGCAAATAACCTGGATAAATTTCGATTATGGTTGTTGATAGTCGTTTTATTGGATCAACATTGGTTGTTGATGCAGGTTTGTTGGATCAACTTTCATTTGTTGATGCAATAACCTGGACATTTTTCTGATTATGGTTATTGATAGCTATTTTTTTTATTGGATCAACATTGGTTGTTGACAGATTATGGTGTCAACATTGTTTTTATGTTTTATTAGATTTGTTGCTCCATTTTGATTGTTTTATTGTTGCAGGCCAAAGATGGCTGTTGCAGAGTTCACTTTATCCAATTTTTCCGTATCACATGCTGTTTCTAAATCAACTACTGTCAGCGAGATGATTAGTGTGGTGAAACAATACTGGCCTTATGTCCCTGAAGACCTCGTACTTTTTGGTTACAATGTAGATGGAATTTCACATGTGATCAATCACGATTTGGAGTTGAGATTTTTCATTCACTACTGCATCTCCAAAGGTGATATGGTGAAGTTTAACATCCAATTTAAGATTGTTGTTGATTTTGTTCCTTCTTCTTCCTCTGTTGCTCCTTCTTCGTCATCATCAAGTTGTGTTTCAAATAATGAGATTGTTTGTTGTAGAAGATTTGACCGATGATTCATCTTTGGTCAAAAGGGTCCTTAAGAAGTGGATGCTTGGGCCAACATCTTAACCGGAGTAGGAAGGTTTTTGAAAGTAAAATCGATTGTCGTGATAATCTTTTAGAAGTATGAATATCATAGTGGTTACAAACTTGGCGACGTAAGAGTGACAAGGCACGTTATACTTGTGAGGTGTATGAACAAGGTAAGTCAAAATTGTAGTTGGAGATTTCATGAAATCTCTCGTTGCCAATACTATAGGTGTGTTTCAGTGCAAGACGTTTCACGGAGAGAATGCATGTGATTTAGCTTCTTCTGATCCAGCAAAAGTCAGGATGATAAAGTCTTTTCTGAACGATATCTTAATAGATGAATTTCGAGCATCAAAGAAGAAGAAGACTGCAGCTGATGTCCAAGATCAGCTCCATCATGAATATGTTATTGATCCATCGTATAGTCAGGCATACCGTGGGTTGCAGTTCACTAAAGAGTCTCTTTGGGGTGATGACATCAAGTCTTATTCAGACTTTGTTTGGTATAAGGAGTCAATTGAGCGTTATAATCCAAGAAGCGTCGTCAGTTTGAGTATGATGGTGTAACAAAGCAGTTCCAGAGATGTTATTTATTGTACTTTTGTCACTGGGAAGTTTAAGGGAGGTCTTATGGTTGCTTGCGGGAAAACTGGTAACCAAGGTATGATTTTTAATATTTTTTTCTCTTTTTTAATTATTAAGTGTTTCAACTTTTGTTCTTGAATCACACAATATAGTCCTGATTTCAATTATATGGATCACATAACTTTTTGTTCACCCCATAATTACTGTTGTTGATCACATTTTTTTGTATCAACTTTTGTTGTTGGTCCATAATTTCAATTGTTGATCCCATAACTTCTGTTGTTGATCCCTCAATTTCAATTGTTGATTCCATAACTTAAGTTGTTGATCTCATAATTCCAGTTGTTTGATTACATAATTTGTTGTTGTTGATCCCATAATTCTTGTTGATGATCCCATAATTTTTGTTGCTCACACTCATAACTTGTTCATGGGTCATTTTTTGAATCTTTGGTTCGTCTTGTATTTTGTAGAGATCTATCCAGTTGCATTTGGAATCGTACCTTGCGAGAATTGTGAGAGTTGGTAATGGTTCTTAACCAATTTGAAGTGTATTATCAGTGAAGACCGTCAATTGACCATCATATCAGACCGTGGAGCTGTCCTTTTGAATCATGTCCCTATTGTCTTCTCAAAGGCTTACCATTCGTAATGTTTGTACCACATGAAAGGGAATATTCCGGTTCCAAAGGGAAAGAGCAGGAAATCTGCTGTGAAGTTGTTTGAAGATTGCTACACTGCGTTAACAAAGGAGAAATTCTATGCTGCTGCCAAAAGTATGAGCAATCTGAAGCTCGATTCAGTGATTGATTGGATGGTGAAGATTTTATTCCGTAATCGGGATGCTCATGCGTTTCTAGGAGAAAGGTATAGTGAAAACACATCAAACATTGCGGAGATTTTTGACAGTGTGATCAATCATGATAAGCTCCTTCCAGCACTTGAGCTTATCGACTGTATTCGTGCTAAGGTAATGGTGCAGAACTACAAGAGGTTGGTGGAGTCTAGTAAGTGGACTTCGAATCTTACTCCAAAGATGAAGGCTAGGCTCAACAAGAGGGTTACAGACTACCGTTTTTACAAGTTCCGTAGATCTAATGATAGAGTTTTTGAGATCATTTCTCCTACTGGAAAGCACACAATCGACTTGGATGCTAAGACATGCACTTGCAATTGGTGGCGAATAGTTTCCCTTGCACCCATTCGATGAAAGCGATGTTGCGGATTGGGCATTTAACCTTACAAGCATATCATTCCGTATTATACCACCGAGTACTATAGAGGTCTCTATGCTAGACCTATCTATCCTATCCCCGATAGTGAGAGGTCGCCTAAAGTCAATGAGGAAGGTTATGTCTTGCCTCCCAATGGTGGTCGTGAGTCAGCTGGAAGGCCAACTACTTCAAGGTACAGGGGTTCTTGAGAGAAAGTTCGCAAGAAAAGGAAGTGTGGCCAGTGTGGGAGACTTGCCTTCCACAACCGTCGTAGATGTCGCAGAGCTCCTTTGGCTCCTCGTGCACTAGTGTTTCGCAGGGAGTCTAATTCCATGATGATCAACTTTTTGAGGAGGATGTTGTTCTGAAGTTTTAGTGGATGATTTACTATTTTTCTGAACTCTCTTTTTTACCCTTTTATGCTAGTTCTTGAATGATCAACATGGATCGTAGTTATTTTTATGCTTTCCCTATATTTTTTTGTTGGATTTGTTGTGTTTCTAATGACATACAACTGTTTTATTGGTTTGTGAATGTTATTCTTGTGGTTTATGTCGGTTAACGGGTTCTTGGTTTTTTACAGGGAAAATTACTATGTAAACAATATCAACATATTTATGTTGATCCAAGTCAGGGTATCAACTTCCATTGTTGATCCCTCATTACTGGATCAACTTCCATTGTTGATGCTTACTGAAAAGAAAAAAATTGCATGGTTACAAGTTAACTCCATTAGCTTTGCATACCTGCAATCTTTACTATGTAAACAGTATCAACATATTAATGTTGATCAAAGTCATGGGATCAACTTCCATTGTTGATCCCCTATTACTGGATCAACTTCCATTTGTTGATGCTTACTGAAAAGAAAAAATTTGCATGGTTTTATCTGTATATATGCAAGTTAACTCCATCAGGTGTTCATACCTGCAATCTTTACTACCAACATTCATTAACTTTATGTGAAACCAATCAGTTATTCATCAATTATTTTTTTGAATCATTGTTTTTTGGGATCAACTTCCATTGTTGATCCCAAAAATGGATCAACTTCCATTGTTGATGCTCAATAAAAAGAAAAAAAATTCATGGTTTTATCTGTATGTACAAGTTAACTCTATTAGCTAAGCATACCTGCAATCTTTACTATCAACATTCATTCACTTTCATAACCAAACCATTCATTCACTTGATAATCACTTGATAACTAGGAAGTAATACTAATTCATAACAAACTAGTACTAAACATATCCTCCAAATTGTTTGAGAACATAAACAGACTTTCAGAAATATATTTACAGTAACTAAAAGATGTCTTTTCAAACTAACAGTTTAAATAAATTAGCAGACCTACACAGAGTAACTAAATTACTTATCAACATATGTTAAACTACACCTAAGTGTGTTTGCACTAATCTAATGGTTCAACAGAATCTTGTATGTTGAGTACCTCTTCGACTGAGTCTGTAATTTCTTGTACTTGGTTACCTTCTAATGGTTCAACAAAATCTTGTATGTTGAGTACCTCTTCGATTAGTCAGAAGTTCTTGAACTTGCTTACCTTCTTCCTGTGTCGCAATTTCCAAAGTTGGTTTCCATGAATCGAATTCAGCTAACATCCTGGAAGCAATCTCCACTCTCTTCCTATTTATGCTATCATGGTATTGGATCTTCTTACCATCTAGATGCCAGCATTCTCCATGCTTCACCAAGCACTTCATGAACAAGCAGACGTGCATTGCGCAGTCCAAGCCCGTTGTGGTGGTACCGGGTAATGGTTTAATATTGTAGTTCTTGGTCCACCGCTCAACATATTTTATACCCATTTGGTTCAGGATGAGTCAATGTTTGGACCATGACATTGTAATGGTCGTTGTATCCTTTGTAATGATAAATGGTGTTGAAGATCAACCATCTTCCACGTATCAACGTAAAAAGCACCCAATGGAAGGGTTTCTGTTTCTTGTATTGTAGACACATTGGTATCAACAGTATTGCATCATCGTCATCCACTGGGTAATTTTTCCTCAACATATCTGGAATCCCACATTTTTCCACTTTCATTGCATCTTTGCAAGCTACTGCACCCCTCATTATTTGCTGCATCATTCTCTTGGCATTTAGTTTGTTTTTGACAGATAACAACAATAATTCATTCATTTATTCATCATGTATACTTGAACCATCCCTAGCACACCGAATTGTTTCATCTCACCTAAATAAGTTTTCAACTACGATAATGTAGAAGTAAATAAGTTTATGTAACAAGTTATTCAAAGACAAATTAAGAGTTTTCGTTACTTACATAACAATTTGTAGACAATTAATTAAGTACTTCTTCCCATAGTATGCCAACTTAGATGGATTTTGCATCTTTGATTGTAGCATGTTGGTCTAGTAGTCAACAATATCACTATTATGTTCTCGTTATCCATTAGATATTGGATATGCCTTCCATAGACGATCTCTTCTAGTAAATTGTTGAAATAAAAGGTAATGCTCTGGTACTGCATTTTCAAAGATTATGTTAACTCCTTGACATAACTTAGCATATTATACCTATGAATAAAAAGGCAATTTGTTACAGAGTTACATATCATTGTTTTGCTTGCTCAAAGAATGGACGAAGGACCTCTTGTTCCACCTTGGTGCAGATTTCCAGAGTTTCGGCTTTTTCTCTCTTCTTCTTCACGGTTTTGGCTCGGGTGGCGTCACATCAACGTAATCATCAAGGTCGATTACTTCCGGTTCTTCTTTAACACCTCCCCCTTTCTTCTTTCCTTTTCCTCCTCTGGTCCTCTTCTTCACTTTATCATCAGGTGTGTATTTATCAGGAGAATTCCTTGATGACCTTGTGTTATACCTCCTTGCGCTTCCAGTAGCTTCAAACTGATTCCTTTGGCTTTGCAGACGCTTTAATCATCATCGTCTTGGGTGGTGTTTTCCTCTTCATTTGGTCCATCAATTTCATCTAATTTGAATAGAACTTTAAGCCCTTCCAACACATTATCATCATATGGAGTTTCAGAATCACCCTCTTCTATTTTCTGTGTAGGAGTATATTCCATTTGTTGAGTCGGAGCATCTTCCATCTTTTCTGGAGGAGTAGGAGTAAATATTCCGAAGTGATCGCACCGAAGCTTAGGGTAGTACCTGCAGGGAAATAATCCGATTAGATTAAACAGTATCAACATATAATTGTTGACTCATTGTTTTTGGGATCAACAATTGTTGTTGGTTCTTTTATGGGATCAACTTCCATTGTTTACCCCACATTATTGCATCAACTTCTATTTTTAACACTTACAAAAAATAAAAAAGTATGCATGGTTTTATCTGTATGTACAAAGTTAATTCCATTATCTGTAAATGCTAACACTTATTCTCTTCTTTATAACAAACCAATCATTCATTATTTGTTTATGCATTGCTTTCATGGATCAACTTTCATTGTTGAGACTTAATAAAAAAAATAAAAATGCATATAAACAACTTCAACAAATTAATTCATAACAAATCAAATAGATTATCCAAACTGGTATAACTTAAACATACTTTCATACAATTCTTAGAGTGACTAATATGTCTTTCAAATTTATTACTTCTTCAACTGAGTTAAAATAGTACATGTAGGGACATAATCCGATGTTCCTGGACTTATAATGGTCATTGGAGGAGTTGAATAAATAATTACATCTCCCACGATCTCCGCTTCCTGCATGTTTGTACTCCTTTCTCCTTCTTTTACTTCATTACCCTCTTCTATCTGTTGAGCTGAGTTACCAATCTCTGCAACCACAGTACTGATTTGAAGATCTTTCTCCTCTTCTAACTGTTGATTTGAGTTACCAATCTCTGCTATCACATTAGCTATTTGAATATCTGCTTCTTCTTGTCTTTTTTTTTCTTCTCTTCCTGCATGGAAGCCCTTTTGCCAGTTTGCCTTCAAAGCATCCGACACCAAAGGGTGTACCTGGAATTTTAGTCCACTATGATAACCCTTCTTAAAGCTTTTTTCCAATCAGTTTCACCTGCATCTGAAAGTGACAGTGCCAGTTGACTTGATTCTTATTATTCTTCTACATTCAAGTCAGTTTCATTCTGATTTTCAGATGGTTCTCCATTTCTAACATGTTCCAACTCAGCTTCATTTTCCTTTTCAGATGGTTCTTCACCTTTATTATCCGCTGGAGTTAATTCAGTCTCAAGCATAGCATTGGCTACTCTTCTGAATTTCTCTTGAGTACTCTCTCTTGCTCTCTTGAGATGATTCTCCTTTTCATTCCATAGCTTCACCTCATTAGCAATATCCTCGAGTCTCTTCTTCTCCCAGGATGCAACTCAATCTTGTGCTTGTTCTCATCAATGATTTTCTTCATGAATATTATGTTGGTCATCAATGCCTTTGCTTGGCCCTTCTTATCATAAGTTATTTCATGCTTTTCAAACTCAAGAAACATGTTTTGTTCTTCCGATTCTCATTCCTCTCGCCTCTAATTCCAACTCTCGTGATGGTGCCGAGGATCAATCAAATACATCTCTTCCCTCTCACACCGGATCAACAAAATCTTCATGAACCTGCAAATTGACATAAAAATATAGTTAACAAAATATTTTTTTGACAATAATATTTTTTTCTCACTTTTTACCCATAATATATCTTTCACGAGGGGGCGCAGCCCCCGAGTGATTTGCGACGTATATGAAATTGCAGCAATATATAACTGGACTACATTTCAGATATGATGTCAACTTCCATTGTTGACACAAACAAAATGTGGTACATTTAAGTTACTGTGTAAAGATTGGTTGTTGACTCCATACAATTGCATCAACTTCTATTGTTGATACACAAAATCCATTCATTGGGATCAACTTCTATTGTTGACACCAACAGAATGTGGTACATTTAAGTTACTGTGTAAACATTGGTTGTTGAATCCATACAATTGTATCAACTTCTATTGTTGATACACAAAATCCGTAATGCTATTCATTTATAATCACACATAAAATCACACTTGTTTTCCTAATCCTAATCGAACCAAACCTCTAATTTAAATACATAGATACAATAAATGTGCATAATCAATCTTTTTCTCTAGTAAATTTCGCTTATTCTCTAATCAATATACATACAAAATGGATCAACTTCTATTGTTGATACACAAACTTTTTGTTGACTCCTAAACCGGTATCAACTTCCTTTTGTTGACATGATAAAAACTGAAATCTATTTGAAATATAAATTGAGTAAATGATTTTTTACCTGATGAGTAAACCAAGTCATGTCTATTATTCCCTTTTTAATTTTCTCTTGAAATTCTTTTACCAGTGTTTTGCACATTGCATGTTGGCTCCATCTCAGGAATCTTGGAGTTGAGCTTTCAAAATTTGAACTCTTTGTGATGTATTTTTCTGTATGTTCGCAGAACCAATACTGCATACAGAGAATCAATGAGTTTAGTTTGACATACAATATGCATTTTACTATCTTCAAAAAATAAACATTATATGAAATAAACATCTTTTCTTACCTAGCAAAGAGAGTTATGCATCCAGAACACTTCCGTTCTTTCCCTTCATTTTCCAATGTATTTAAGCAGATAGTTTACTATGTGATCTGGCCATGAGACTTTGTCCATGTTCAAAATATGAGGAAGCCAATGCTTTGCTATTCATGTTGCACCAGCATCTGTGAAGAAAAAAAATCGTGCACAGCCACATAGCAAAAAGTCTCACAAAATGTTGTGGGTCAGACTCATCACCGCCTCCTTTAGTTTGAACTCAATTTCAGCCTTCGTTATTTTAGCACTGGTATCTTCTTCTTCCCCTAGTCCGAACTTGTTCTTTAACCATGTAGTGACTTGAAGATCATTCTTTTTTTTCAACAACTTCTTCTAGTCTTCACTCTCGGTGAGCCTTCTTATCTTAAAGATTATTGCAAAATCTCTCGCTTCTAGTGTGTACTCACAATGAGTTTCCTTTTTCCAAACTTGAACTTTTTTTGTATTCTTATCGAATGCTCCAATAAGTAGCCGGGATTGCAAGGTTGATTTTATCTAACCACTTATCATTCATTATATCAATCATGTTCTTTGGTTAGAATGGGATGATGAAGTCATAGAACGGGCATTCCTTTAGTGTTTTCCCATTGATTGTCTTCTTCTTATTTTTGGAATCTCCTACTTCAAACAGGTTTGTATAGAAATTTACACATTTCAACCAACGACATCGTAGATGATTTGAACATGGTTTCTTTCTTTCGACCCTAACCGCATACATGTAATATATAATGAATCTAATATAGAATGAATTTTATTCTATTGCATTATACAACTGAACTCAATGTATTTTTGTTACCTTTTAGTTCTTCCCGGGTTTGGCATTTGCGGCTACTTTTTTCTTCTCCCTATGATTCCTTTTCATCTTCTTCGATTCTTGCTCCGATTCTAGTTCTTCATTCTCTCGAATCTCCTTCGTCTTCTTCATCTTCAATTAGCATCCTTTTTCTTATCTTTACGTAGTTGTTCTTGTTCATTCTTCTTCTCATTCTTCTTTGACTTTGCTCCATGTTCTTGGTTATTCTTCTTTTTGTTCTCCCTCTTTCTTTTTGACGCTCCAACTTTTGTACTATGTTGCGATTCGCCTTCTTCTGAATCTCCTTATGGTTCTTCATTTTTGCTCTTTCTTCTTTTTTCAACATTTTGTTCTTCAAGCAATAACTTCTTGTTAAACCTCTTCCTTTTGGGGCTACATTTTTATCAATCGTTGTGAATCATCCGCTTCTACACTCTTCGGTTTATCCTTGGTGATCTTCTCATTCCTTTCACCTATTTCAAACAACATTAATCTAGTCATCCATCTTATTCATTCAATAATCACAACAATAACAAATGAACAAGTTAGTAAAAGGGATCAACATCTGCTGTTGATCTTATCTAATGCGATCAACTCCCGTTGTTGACAACAATTTACTTGTATAACTCCTGTTGTTGATACCATCAAATGGTATCAACTCCTATTGTTGATTCCATTTTATGTGATCAACTACTCACAGTTGATACCATCAAATGGTATCAACTCATGTTGTTGATTCCATTTTATGTGATCAACTACTATTGTTGATCTATATAACATTAACATTAAAACCAAAACCAAAACTAGCATTATTTCTCTAGTTTCAAGCATTGAACAAGTAATAAGCATTCAAAACCAAAACTAGCATTATATCTCTAGTTTCTATACAACAGAAGTTCATATGTTATAGTGTTCATTTATCATAGTGAAAGAACCTAAACTGAAACAACAACTGAAACATCAAATCCTATTCTAATTCCTTTGAAGTTTACAGAAGTATTATCAATATTTAACTTTCAACAAATAGCTGTAACATTAATTATCAACATTCAACACATATTGGAGAATCAACAAAGCATTTTATGGATCAACTCCAATTGTTGACCCCATCTATTAGCATCAACATCATCTGAAACTGGTTTTTTTTTTCACAATTTTTGTCATCAACATGTAAAAAACTTACACAACACACATAACAAAGCATTTTATGGTATCAACTCCAATTGTTGATCCCATCTATTAACATCAACATCAACTGAAACTGTTTTTTTTCCACAATTTTTACATCAAAATTTACATACTGAGAAAAAACAAACACATACAGAGAACAACAAAGTGGGTGAAAAATCAAAATTAACTCAAGAAATTATTTCTTACCTCTTTCATCCGAAACTCGCAATCACAAAACTCAAAATCAACTCCAACTAACCTAAAATCAAAATCAATCAATTAGATACAAAACTAAGTAGATACCAAGTCAAATCAAACACATTAGAAGAAGGAATTGTTCATAAATCGTACATGCAACAACTTTTTTTTCTTTAGAGAAATAAATATGATTTTAGGTTAAAAAATCAACGTCAAAATGTTAAAAAATCATCATCGAAAGCAATATCTCCATCAATAACAGTAAGTAGAAGATGAGAATCGTGTTTACCTCTTTCAATTTTGTCTTTGAATCTTCAAAATCGCAAAACCTAATTTTCTATCATTTCTTCTCTCGATTTTTTGATTATTGAACTCGAAATGATTATAACCAAATCGGTTACTCGGGATTTATATAGGTTGACGGTTTATTATTTCAGCTTTGATCGACGGTTTCAATTTGATTTTGGATTCAAAACTTTTTTTCTTCTTCTGCTTCTGAGGAGACCGAGATAAAAGAGAAGCATGAGAGAGAGATCGTGGGATGCTACTTGGACCTTAATATCTTTGTTTGGTTAAGCTATGTTGATTTGTTAAATGTGCACTTCTTTAGTCAGTGGAATCCTTGATGCATATATACACGGGAGTAGGATATTTATATGCATGCAAGAGTGAGATGTTTGTCCTTAGTATGAGAGTAGGATAATTATGCAAATTTGATGTGTGTTGTATTCTCATCTAGTGTTTTGATGATAGTCTTCCTATCATATTGCATAAATGACAGTCATGAATAGGAATATGGATATGCAATTTGAATAATGTTAAGAGACTAGAGAAAAGAATGCAGAGTGACACAACCCGCAATTACAATTGGTACCAAGAGAAAATCCCCAGAGAATTATTTTTCCAAGCAATTCATTCTTTGCACAAAGCCGATAGACTTTGGTTTAATTTTATAGAGTCACAGAGCCTTTGGTTTAATACAGTATCAACATATAATTGTTGACTCATTGTTTTTTGGGATCAACAATTGTTGTTGGTTCTTTTATGGGATCAACTTCCATTGTTTACCCCACATTATTGCATCAACTTCTATTTTTGACACTTACAAAAATAAAAAAGTATGCATGGTTTTATCTGTATGTACAAAGTTAATTCCATTATCTGTAAATGCTAACACTTATTCTCTTATTTATAACAAACCAATCATTCATTATTTGTTTATCCATTGCTTTCATGGATCAACTTTCATTGTTGAGACTTAATAAATAAAATAAAAATGCATATAAACAACTTCAACAAATTAATTCATAACAAATCAAATAGATTATCCAAACTGGTATAACTTAAACATACTTGCATACAATTCTTAGAGTGACTAATATGTTTTTCAAATTTATTACTTCTTCAACTGAGTTAAAATAGTACATGTAGGGACATAATCCGATGTTCCTGGACTTATAATGGTCATTGGAGGAGTTGAATAAATAATTACATCTCCCACGATCTCCGCTTCCTGCATGTTTGTACTCCTTTCTCATTCTTTTACTTCATTACCCTCTTCTATCTCGTTGAGCTGAGTTACCAATCTCTGCAACTACGCATCGATTTGAAGATCTTTCTCCTCTTCTAACTGTTGATTTGAGTTACCAATCTCTGCTATCACATTAGCTATTTGAATATCTGCTTCTTCTTGTCTTTTTTTTTCTTCTCTTCCTGCATGGAAGCCCTTTTGCCAGTTTGCCTTCAAAGCATCCGACACCAAAGGGTGTACCTGGAATTTTAGTCCACTATGATAACCCTTCTTAAAGCTTTTTCCAATCGGTTTCACCCGCATCTCGAAAGTGATAAATGGCGCTGACTTGATTCTTATTATTCTTCTACATTCAAGTCAGTTTCATTCTGATTTTCAGATGGTTCTCCATTTCTAACATGTTCCAACTCAGCTTCATTTTCCTTTTCAGATGGTTCTTCACCTTTATTCTCCGCTGGAGTTAATTCAGTCTCAAGCATAGCATTGGCTGCTCTTCTGAATTTCTCTTGAGTACTCTCTGTTCTTGCTCTCTTGAGATGATTCTCCTTTTCATTCCATAGCTTCACCTCATTAGCAATATCCTCGAGTCTCTCTTCTTCTCCAGGATGCAACTGAATCTTGTGCTTGTTGCTGTCAATGATTTTCTTCATGAATATTATGTCGGTCATCAATGCCTTTGCTTGGCCCTTCTTATCATAAGTTATTTCATGCTTTTCAAACTCAAGAAACATATTTTGTTCTTCCAGATTCTCATTCCTCTGCCTCTCTAATTCCAACTCTCGTGATGGTGCCGACAGATCAATCAAATACATCTCTTCCTCTGTCACCGGATCAACAAAATCTTCATGAACTTGCAAATTGACATAAAAATATAGTTAGCAAAATATTTTTTTTGACAATAATATTTTTTTCTCACTTTTTACCCATAATATATCTTTTTCACGAGGGGCGCAATTCGAGTGATTTGCGACGTATATGAAATTGCAGCAATATATAACTGGACTACATTTCAGATATGATGTCAACTTCCATTGTTGACACAAACAAAATGTGGTACATTTAAGTTACTGTGTAAAGATTGGTTGTTGACTCCATACAATTGCATCAACTTCTATTGTTGATACACAAAATCCATTCATTGGGATCAGCTTCTATTGTTGACACAAACAGAATGTGGTACATTTAAGTTACTGTGTAAACATTGGTTGTTGAATCCATACAATTGTATCAACTTCTATTGTTGATACACAAAATCCGTAATGCTATTCATTTATAATCACACATAAAATCACACTTGTTTTCCTAATCCTAATCTGAACCAGCTCTAATTTAAATACATAGATACAATAAATGTGCATAATCAATCTTTTTCTCTAGTAAATTTCAGTTATTCTCTAATCAGTATACATACAAAATGGATCAACTTCTATTGTTGATACACAAACTTTTTTTGTTGACTCCCTAAACTGGTATCAACTTCCTTTTGTTGACATGATAAAAACTGAAATCTATTTGAAATATAAATTGAGTAAATGATTTTTTACCTAATGAGTAAACCAAGTCATGTCTATTATTCCCTTTTTAATTTTCTCTTGAAATTCTTTTACCAGTGTTTTGCACATTGCATGTTGGCTCCATCTCAGGAATCTTGGAGTTGAGCTTTCAAAATTTGAACTCTTTGTGATGTATTTTTTTCTATGTTCGCAGAACCAATACCTCTGGAGAGAATCAATGAGTTTAGTTTGACATACAATATGCATTTTACTATCTTCAAAAATAAACATTATATGAAATAAACATCTTTTCTCTACCGCAGTAGAGTTATGCATCCAGAACACTTCCATTCTTTCCCTTCGTTTTCCAATGTACTTAAGCGTATAGTTTACTATGTGATCTCGGCCATGAGACTTTGTCCATGTTCAAAATATGAGGAAGCCAATGCTTTGCTATTCCTCACAGCACCAAAGATTCAGTGAAGAAAAAATCGTGCCACCCACATAGCAAAAAGTCTCACAAAATGTTGTGGGTCGACTCATCACCGCCTCCTTTAGTTTGAACTCAATTTCACTCTTCGTTATTTTAGCACTGGTATCTGCATCTTCCCCTAGTCTGAACTTGTTCTTTAACCATGTAGTGACTTCAGCATCATTCTTTTTTTTCAACAACTTCTTCTAGTCTTCACTCTCGGTGAGCCTTCTTATCTTAAAGATTATTGCAAAATCTCTCGCTTCTAGTGTGTACTCACAATGAGTTTCCTTTTTCCAAACTTGAACTTTTTTATATTCTTATCGAATGCTCCAATAAGTAGCTGGATTGCAAGGTTGATTTTATCTAACCACTTATCATTCGTTATATCAATCATATCTCATATTGTAGAATGAGATGATGAAGTCATAGAACGGGCATTCCTTTAGTGTTTTCCCATTGATTGTCTTCTTCTTATTTTTGGAATCTCCTACTTCAAACAGTTTGTATAGAAATTTACACATTTCAACCAACGGCATCAGAGATGAATTGAACTTGGTTTCTTTCTTTCTTGACCTAACTGCATACATGTAATATATAATGAATCTAATATAGAATGAATTTTATTCTATTGCATTATACAACTGAACTCAATGTATTTTTGTTACCTTTCAGTTCTTCCTGGTTTGGCATTTGCGGCTACTTTTTCTTCTCCCTCTGATTCCTTTTCATCTTCTTCTGATTCTAGCTCTGATTCTAGTTCTTCATCCTCTGAATCTCCTTCGTCTTCTTCATCTTCAATTAGCATCCTTTTCTTATCTTTACGTAGTTGTTCTTGTTCATTCTTCTTCTCATTCTTCTTTGACTTTGCTCCCTGTTCTTGGTTATTCTTCTTTTGTTCTCCCTCTTTCTTTTGACGCTCCAACTTTTGTACTATGTTGCGATTCGCCTTCTTCTGAATCTCCTTCTGGTTCTTCATTTTTGCTCTTTCTTCTTTTTTCAACATTTTGTTCTTCAAGCAATAACTTCTTGTTAAACCTCTTCCTTTTGGGGGCTACATTTTTATCAATCGGTTGTGAATCATCTGCTTCTACACTCTTCGTATTTATCCTTGGTGATCTTCTCATTCCTTTCACCTATTTCAAACAACATTAATCTAATCATCCATCTTATTCATTCAATAATCACAACAATAACAGTTGAACAGTTAGTAAAAAGGGATCAACATCTGTTGTTGATCTTATCTAATGCGATCAACTCCAGTTGTTGACAACAATTTACTTGTATAACTCCTATTGTTGATACCATCAAATGGTATCAACTCCTATTGTTGATTCCATTTTATGTGATCAACTACTGTTGTTGATACCATCAAATGGTATCAACTCATGTTGTTGATTCCATTTTATGTAATCTACTACTATTGTTGATCTATATAACATTAACATTAAAACCAAAACCAAAACTAGCATTATTTGTCTAGTTTCAAGCATTGAACAAGTAATAAGCATTCAAAACCAAAACTAGCATTATATCTCTAGTTTATATACAAATGAAGTTCATATGTTATATTGTTCATTTATCATAGTGAAAGAACCTAAACCTAAAACAACAACCTAAACATCAAATCCTATTCTAATTCCTTTGAAGTTTGCAAGTATTATCAATATTTAACTTTCAACAAATAGCTGTAACATTAATTATCAACATTCAACACATATTGTAGAATCAACAAAGCATTTTATGGATCAACTCCAATTGTTGACCCCATCTATTAGCATCAACATCATCTGAAACGGTTTTTTTTCCATAATTTTTGTCATCAACATGTAAAAAACTTACACAACACACAGAACAAAGCATTTTATGGTATCAACTCCAATTGTTGATCCCATCTATTAACATCAAAATCAACTGAAACTGTTTTTTTTCCACAATTTTTATATCAAAATTTACATACAGAAAAACAAACACATACGAGAACAACAAAGTGGGTGAAAATCAAAATTAATCAAGAAATTATTTCTTACCTCTTTCATCCGAAATCAGAATCACGAAACTCAAAATCAACTCCAACTAACCTAAAATCAAAATCAATCAATTAGATACAAAACTAAGTAGATACCAAGTCAAATCAAACACATTAGAAGAAGGAATTGTTTATAAATCGTTATGCAACAACTTTTTTTTTCTTTAGAGAAATAAATATGATTTTAGGTTAAAAAATCAACGTCAAAATGTTAAAAAATCATCATCGAAAGCAATATCTCCATCAATAACAAGTAGAAGATGAGAATCGTGTTTACCTCTTTCAATTTTGTCTTTGAATCTTCAAAATCAAGAAACCTAATTTTCTATCATTTCTTCTCTGATTTTTTGATTATTGAAACGAAAATGATTATAAACAAATCTGCTACTTCGATTTATATAGGTTGACGGTTTATTATTTCAGTTTTGATCGACGGTTTCGAATTTGATTTTGGATTCAAAACTTTTTTTTCTTCTGCAGTTACAGGAGACCGAGATAAAAGAGAAGCATGAGAGAGAGATCGTGGGATGCTATTTGGACCTTAATATCTTTGTTTGGTTAAGCTATGTTGATTTGTTAAATGTGCACTTCTTTAGTCAGTGGAATCCTTGATGCATATATACACGGGAGTAGGATATGTATATGCAAGCAAGAGTGAGATGTTTGTCCTTAGTATATATGGGAGTAGGATAATTATCCAAATTTGATGTGTGTTGTATTCTCATCTAGTGTTTTGATGATAGTCTTCCTATCATATTGCATAAATGACAAATCATGAATAGGAATATGGATATGCAATTTGAATAATGTTAAGAGATTAGAGAAAAGAATGCGAATGACACAACCCGCAATTACAATTGGTACCAAGAGAAAATCCCCCAGAGAATTATTTTTCCAAGCAATTCATTCTTGCTGAAAGCCGATAGCCTTTGGTTTAATTTTGTAGAGTCAGCAGAGCATAAAAGATCTTGTTGTCTATTTCTTATTATTCCCAGCTCTTTCTAACACCTTGTTGTCAAATCACTATTCAAATTTTACATTTAGGTTTCTACATCTTCATTGTTATCTAATAATCCCATGACAGGTTTCTGGGGATGGTCTTCGATAAAGAGTAGATGTTTCATATTATTAGATGGTGCCGAGTATTCTTGTTTCCATATCCTTGCATATTCATTAAGATTATAAATCTAACGCCTCCAATTAAGTACCGTAAGTATACCTATGTTGGTTCGTTGAATGGTTTGATATGTCTAAGGGCTATGAAAGAAAGTATTTGTATTTATAACCCCATGACAAAAGAGTATGTTAATCTTCCTGGACTTAGGATCAATTTAAGTCGCTATAGGGAGAGGTGTAAAGATAGGTGGATCGGATTTGGTTATCTTCCTTTAATAAATGTATTAGAGTATATAGCACATACAAGTAGTCAAGGTGCAGAAAAGGACCGAGACAACCGCACGGTGAAGTGAAGACCAAGTCAAGTGACCGTGTAACTAAGCCACGTGAAGGGAAGACTAAATCAGAAGTTAATTCTAGAATATTATGTAATTAATTTCTAGATATTACCTAGGCAAAGATATCTAAGATATGATATTATCTTTCTAGGTTTAATTCACTCTATAAATATGAGTGTCATATGTAAATGTAATCATTCAGAATGTTCTGATGATCATCAATATAATTCACCCTTATGGGTTTCTCCGTGGACGTAGGTCGAATCGACCGAACCACGTAATATCGTTTGTCTCCTATTTCATTTTGGTATGTAGATTTATTTATTTTGCTATTTTATCATTGATTTATATATTTGTTGTTCAAGTCAAATCAATGATATCCATGTTTGTTTTGATCTACATATCAAAATCTAACATGGTATCAGAGCAGAAATGCTCTCGATCCAATCGCTTCCGCAATTTATTTTATATCGTTGTTCTTGTTATCTCTCGAAATATTAAGTCAATTGTTTCTGTTTCGGAATCAATGGAGCAACGAGTTCACTTGCATTTTCAATGAACAAAAATGGTGAGATATGGTCATTTCCAAAACTATCATTGGACCTAATTATGTCCACCAACATAATATCATTTTTCTTTTCCCATTTTCTCCCTAAGGTTGGGATGTTATTATACTCTAAACAAAAATGGTCTGGTCTATTGACTATGAAAATCAATCTAGTCATTTTCCTGTTCCTTCCAATTTGAGGTTTCATCTAAAACCAAGTTTGAATATATCGCAAGGACTTTTCCTTCGATCACATTAGTCACACAGTTGTATGTGTTCTTATCTTTATCATATTCATGAACTAAATTCTTGATTTTTCATTAGTGGATTTCAAATCCTTTCAAGCACACCCGATAGATATGGGTAATCCTAGTTGACTCTTCACAGTCAAATCAATCAAATGTCCAAAATATCTCAGCATATTTTCCTTTCCGAACAAATTTTTATTATTTCTCCGTCAATCAAAATTGTTGACACCGTATGTAATGATAATGTAATCCCTTAATTATCTCAATTTGGAAAACCAGAAAATATTTCTTTACGTTCAAAATATATTTTTCTCTCCGAAATATATTATTTATCCGCAATTATAGCCTTGATAATCGCTATAATTTGTACTTACTCTCTAAATGAATATTCCCTTTCGTGTTTCACTATATGTTTTTTGTTCATCAAAGTATATCATCTCGACTCAATTATATATTGGGGTCAAATTCAATCTATGAATTAATCAACAACTCTCTTTTGTTGTTTTCTCAAACGCTTTTTGATTTCCTTCTGGATTTTTCATTCACTATATATATTGCAATACTCTCTGTCCTTGTTGATGTTCAATATGTATTTCATTTTCATAGTGATGATCTCTATCAACATCGTGAGTTTCCTACGGGTACAACCGATGACATAATAATGATCAATTGATAATATGTTGAGTTAACATGGTATCATATTGCTTCTTTCTTCCAAAGTTTTGAGATGTCGTATATATACTTGTTGGTTTTCACCAATCTCAATCGTAAATTGGATTTGTTGTCCTTAACCATTTTATGTTCAACGTAATCCCGTTGTTCTCCTATATCATTGACTATGGAAAACTAATCTTGTCAATGATTTTCGCTTGATCAATCAATTATCTGATTAGTTTAAATAAGTTTGGTTTCTCGACTAAATATATCTATTGTCGAATCATTCACTTCATCAACACAATGGGTCACGGTTTGCATTAGTCTCTATGATTATGTGAAGGAACAATCTTTTGGAAAGACGATCCCAGTCATTTTACTGACGATATCCATCAAATGAATTCTTCATATTTATTTATTTATTTATTTATTTTTTTTTGTGCTCAATCACCTTTAAAGATGTTGTTATTATGCATATTATCAAGATCTTATCAGAACCGAATGGAACTTAATTAATGTTTCTGGTTCAAACCTTTATGTTTTTGCACTTTGTGCAACTAATCATTCATACGATAAATCGTTTGTTTTCTTTTACTCACATGGCAGATTTTATTGATTCCTATCATTATATGGATGGTGCTTTCCACACCGATTAAATAGTTATGCAGATGGTCTTTTTCATTCTTTGCAGCAACTGAGTAATATTTCTATAATGAAGATTACACAGTCAACTTCATGTCCTTCATCCTCACATGATTTCGATGGTACTGATTCCACGGAGCATTTCCGTCCATATTACAAATGGGTGTAAATATTAGACAGATCGGGATGTTTCCATATCTCAGCCACTCGATGGATTTCTACTCCTCCGATACTTTTAATAGGCTGGTTTGGTTTTTTTGAGAAAAATTAAGGAAATTTAAAAACTAATCATCAAAATGGTCCTCATGACACTTGTCATCAAAAGAAGTGAATTGAAATGGTCCCCATGACACTTGTCAACAAAAGAAGTAAAGTGAAATGGTCCCTAGCTTATTACTTGTCATCAAAAGCAAGTTAAGAGAAAAGTGATCCCTAAAAATTAAAGTAACATTTGACTTTCCCAATTAGGAAACAGCCTATTTTTTTTGTAACATTTATTTATAGAAACCAGCCTATTAAAAAGTAACGGAGGGAGTATTTTCTTGGTCATACCCGAATGGTTTTGAAAATCATTTTACTGCTTCCGTTATGTGGTTCATTAAGTTCAAGTCTCGTGGTTAATACAATAGTTCTGTTCCATAATTCAAGCTACATGGCACAGTCAAGTTTTTCAACAACTTTTAGCCTGTGAAGTCAATTTTTACCCATAAACATTTGTGCACATAGATGTTATGATCCAGTCACTAAACAGTACTGGTGTACTGATATCTGGACATATAAAGAGAAAACTGATAGTTATGACATGAAAGAGCAGGACGAACACCATCCATTGGGTTGGAGTCAAGAGTTTACTGCTGTATGTGATATACCGTTTGCACTTACCAAGAGTGTCGATGTCTTAAGTTACGATCCTAACTGTCTCAATATTTATGACAGAAAAACTTTTACCCCAAACGAGCCGGTGGATGTTAACGAAATGTTTTGTCAAATATTCTCTCATAAGAACTCGTTAGTTTCATTGAAAGAAATAGGTGAAGAAGGTGCAAAAACAATACACTCAGTAAATTTCGAGAAACAAAAACGTTGTGGTTAGCAAAATATATATATATTTTTTTGGTCGGTAGCAAAATATATATATGAGCTCGTAATCTTCGTCTAGATAAGAGATATTATAGATAGGACAACTGGGGATGTTCCAGAGTCGCCCTATATCCATCTAATTAATGTAAATTTTATTACTTTTTGGTTTCTCTATCTCCATTTCTATTTGATCATATAGTTTGTCTCTCTTGGTGGAAACTTTGCTGTAGCTAAGGTCTAAGAAAGTCGACCAGACAACATATTCTGGTAGCTTATTTGGTTTTTGGCAGCAAAATTGCCGTTGCCTCTGTATCTGACAACAATGGATTCCCATCCATATTTGGCATCTTCGCTTATTTTGATAGTAACTCGCACACTGACGTGATTGCATAGTTTGTCTAAGATAACCGGTAGCATATATTAGAACATGTCTAAGTTGATGCAGTATCTCCTTAGGTTGTAATATCCTTTTCTTTGTGAATGAAAAGCTTGTGGATTTCTGATCTTCTTCTCATCTCTTTCAAGTTTTTACATTTAGAGGCTTCTGTATCTCCATTTAATATTGATAATAGAATTTGTCTCTCAGCTTGTTAGTGGGTAAATCCTGCTTTAGCTCAAAATTAGTTCAAGTCAGGTCTAAGCAAGTCAACCAAGGTCAACGCTAGGTCATAATGGTAACTCCTAGTCCTCAATAGACAACCCTATGCTCGGACAAAACCAAGTATCCATGGGTTTATATCGGGCCCATTGGTTTATACGGGCATAGACTCCATTCTTGTACTATTCTATATCCACCCGAATTGGGTATTCACCCGCTAAAATACGGATTGGTTTGAACGTGGATGTTTTTGCTCACCCGAATTACATTGCAATTTGCAAACTCACCTTGTTGGCGGAGCCAGCTTGGAGCATGGGTGTCCAATTGCACCACCCAGCCCAGTTGGCTCCCCAACCTATTTGTTTTCTAAAAATGAGTTCTCTAAGCCCATCACGCTTAATTGTGCTCTTATTAGTTTATTTCTCTATTCGTTCTAGTTTAATTGTTACATTGGGATTTATTTTTTGTATCAAAATACGTCATATACTTTATATATTTCTTTGTCTTGAGTTGTTCCATGTTAAAACAAAAACTAGGACTTCTAAAAACTAAAACTTAATAATACAGTTCTGGACAATTTTCCAAACAAAAACTAGGACTTTTAAAAGCTAAAAACTCAATAATATAGTTCTGGATGGATATCCTCGAAAACTGTCTAGAAAAACTGCTTCCTCATACATGGGTGGGCATCCCTAGAGATCAGTAGGGTGCAGGTCTTAGGTCCCCCGTGAAGAGAGATTATATGAGAGGGCGTTTTTTTAACCTCATTTGATTGGGGGCCAACCGTTTTAATTAGGGGCCACAACTTTTTATTTGCACCCCAATTTTTTGAGGGGCGTAGAATCCGATATTGAAAAGATCCGTTTACCCTTACCTAAAACTAAATATTAAAAATCGCTAACCTTAATTAGAAACCTTAATTAGGCTTCTTCTTTATCTTCCTCTCCTCCCCGTTCTCTTTTCCCACCACCACCATTAACGACTATTTTGAAGATTTTTTTTTTTTTCTTCAACCGATTCATGGCGTAATCGTCGCCAAAAATCAAAACCCAAGAAAACTATGGCTCCAATTAGAAGGTATATGAACTTAAACCCACCTTGTATTCGTTAGTATCAAATTTCGGTGTAAGAGTCGTTAGTATCGAAAATGAAAACCCCTAACGACTTTTCATTTGCAGCGCATTCTATGAAAAATCGTTAGTGTATTAGATGAAGATGACGAATTCTAATTCTCGCTACTTCAACATTTTTTGCCCTAAAATAGAGTCGTTACCGTATTCGATAAAGAGTAGATGTTTCATATTATTAGATGGTGCCGAGTATTCTTGTTTCCATATCCTTGCATATTCATTAAGATTATAAATCTAACGCTCCAATTAAGTACCGTAAGTATACCTATGTTGGTTCGTTGAATGGTTTGATATGTCTAAGGGCTATGAAAGAAAGTATTTGTATTTATAACCCCATGACAAAAGAGTATGTTAATCTTCCTGGACTTAGGATCAATTTAAGTCGCTATAGGGAGAGGTGTAAAGATAGTGGATCGGATTTGGTTATCTTCCTTTAATAAATGTATTAGAGTATATAGCACATACAAGTAGTCAAGGTGCAAAAAAAGGACCGAGACAACCGCACGGTGAAGTGAAGACCAAGTCAAGTGACCGTAACTAAGCCACGTGAAGGGAAGACTAAATCGAAGTTAATTCTAGAATATTATGTAATTAATTTCTAGATATTACCTAGGCAAAGATATCTAAGATATGATATTATCTTTATAGGTTTAATTCACTCTATAAATATGAGTGTCATATGTAAATGTAATCATCTCAGAATATTCTGATGATCATCAATATAATTCACCCTTATGGGTTTCTCCTGACGTAGGCTTAATCGACCAACCACGTAATATCGTTTGTCTCCTATTTCATTTTGGTATGTAGATTTATTTATTTTGCTATTTTATCATTGATTTATATATTTGTTGTTCGTCAAATCAATGATATCCATGTTTGTTTTGATCTACATATCAAAATCTAACATGGTATCGTGAGCAGTAAATGTTTCGATCCAATCGCCTCCGCAATTTATTTTATATCGTTGTTCTTGTTATCTCTCGAAATATTAAGTCAATTGTTTCTGCTGAATCAATGGAGCAACGAGTTCACTTGCATTTTCAGTGAACAAAATGGTGAGATATGGGTCATTTCAAAACTATCATTGACCGAATTATGTCCACCAACATAATATCATTTTTTCTTTTCCCATTTTCTCCCTAAGGTTGGGATGTTATTATACTCTAAACAAAAATGGTCTGGTCTATTGACTATGAAAATCAATCTAGTCATTTTCCTTCCTTCCAATTTGAGGTTTCATCTAAACCAAGTTTGAATATATCGGCAAGGACTTTTCCGTCGATCACATTAGTCACACAAATGTATGTGTTCTTATCTTTATCATATTCATGAACTAAATTCTTGATTTTTCATTAGTGGATTTCAAATCCTTTCAAGCACACCCGATAGATATGGGTAATCCTAGTTGACTCCTTCACAGTCAAATCAATCAAATGTCCAAAATATCCCATATTTTCCCTTTCCCGAACAAATTTTTATTATTTCTCCGTCAATCAAAATTGTTGACACCGTATGTAATGATACCCTGGTAATCCCTTAATTATCTCACCGAAAACCGAAAATATTTCCTTTTTTACGTTCAAAATATATTTTTCTCCTAAATATATTACGCATCCGCAATTATAGCCTTGATATCGCTATAATTTGTACTTACTCTCTAAATGAATATTCCCTTTCGTGTTCACTATATGTTTTTTGTTCATCAAAGTATATCATCTCGACTCAATTATATATTGGGGTCAAATTCAATCTATGAATTAATCAACAACTCTCTTTGTTGTTTTCATAACGTTTTTTGATTTCCTTCTGGATTTTTCATTCACTATATATATTGCAATACTCTCTGTCCTTGTTGATGTTCAATATGTATTTCATTTTCATAGTGATGATCTCTATCAACATCGTGAGTTTCCTACGGTACAACCGATGACATAATAATGATCAATTGATAATATGTTGAGTTAACATGGTATCATATTGCTTCTTTCTTCCAAAGTTTTGAGATGTCGTATATATACTTGTTGGTTTTCACCAATCTCAATCGTAAATTGGATTTGTTGTCCTTAACCATTTTTTGTTCAACGTAATCCCTTGTTCTCCTATATCATTGACTATGGAAAACTAATCTTGTCAATGATTTTCGCTTGATCAATCAATTATCTCGATTAGTTTAAACAAGTTTGGTTTCTCGACTAAATATATCTATTGTCGAATCATTCACTGCCAACACAATGGGTCACGTGTTTGCATTAGTCTCTATGATTATGTGAAGGAACAATCTTTTGGAAAGACGATCCCAGTCATTTTACTCGACGATATCCATCAAATGAATTCTTCATATTTATTTATTTATTTATTTATTTTTTTGTGCTCAATCACCTTTAAAGATGTTGTTATTATGCATATTATCAAGATCTTATCAGAACCGAATGGAACTTAATTAATGTTTCTGTTCAAACTTTATGTTTTTGCACTTTGTGCAACTAATCATTCATACGATAAATCGTTTGTTTTCTTTACTCACATGGCAGATTTTATTGATTCCTATCATTATATGGATGGTGCTTTCCACACCGATTAAATAGTTATGCAGAGATGGTCTTTTTCATTCTTTGCAAAGAATCGAGTAATATTTCTATAATGAAGATTACACAGTCAACTTCATGTCCTTCATCCTCACATGATTTCGATGGTACCGGAATTCCAGTCGGAGCATTTCCGTTCATATTACAAATGGGTGTAAATATTAGGTGACATCGATGTCGACATCTCACCCACTCGATGGATTTCTACTCCTCCGTTACTTTTTAATAAAAATGTCTTTGGCTTTTTTGAAAAATTAAAATTTAAAACTAATCATTGAAAATGGTCCTCATGACACTTGTCATCAAAAGAAGTGAATTGAAATGGTCCCCATGACACTTGTCAACAAAAATAAGTAAAGTAAATGGTCCCCACGACACTTGTCATCGAAAGAAGTTAAGAGAAAAAGCGATCCCTTAAAATTAAAGTAACATTTGATTTCCCAATTAGGAAATGACCTATTTTTTTTAACATTTATTTATAGAAACCAGCCTATTAAAAGTAATAGGAGAGTATTTTCTTGGTCATACCCGAATGGTTTTGAAAATCATTTTACTGCTTCCGTTATGTGGTTCAATGGGTTCAAGTCTCGTGGTTAATACAATAGTTCTGCTCCATAATTCAAGCTACATGGCACAGTCAAGTTTTTCAACAACTTTTAGCCTGTAAGTCAATTTTTACCCATAAACATTTGTGCACATAGATGTTATGATCCAGTCACTAAACAGTACCGGTGTACTGATATCTGGACATATAAAGAGAAAACTGATAGTTATGACATGAAAGAGCAGGACGAACACCATCCATTGGGTTGGAGTCAAGAGTTTACTGCTGTATGTGATATACCGTTTGCACTTACAAGAGTGTCGATGTCTTAAGTTACGATCCTAACTGTCTCAATATTTATGACAGAAAAACTTTTACCCAAACGAGCCGGTGGATGTTAACGAAATGTTTTGTCAAATATTCTCTCATAAGAACTCGTTAGTTTCATTGAAAGAAATAGGTGAAGAAGGTGCAAAAACAATACACTCAGTAAATTTCGAGAAACAAAACGTTGTGGTTAGCAAAATATATATATATTTTTTTGGTCGGTAGCAAAATATATATATGAGCTCGTAATCTTCGTCTAGATAAGAGATATTATAGATAGGACAACTGGGGATGTTCCAGAGTCGCCCTATATCCATCTAATTAATGTAAATTTTATTACTTTTTGGTTTCTCTATCTCCATTTCTATTTGATCATATAGTTTGTCTCTCTTGGTGGAAACTTTGCTGTAGCTAAGGTCTAAGAAAGTCGACCAGACAACATATTCTGGTAGCTTATTTGGTTTTTTTGGCAGCAAAATTGCCGTTGCCTCTGTATCTGACAACAATGGATTCCCATCCATATTTGGCATCTTCGCTTATTTTGATAGTAACTCGCACACTGACGTGATTGCATAGTTTGTCTAAGATAACCGGTAGCATATATTAGAACATGTCTAAGTTGATGCAGTATCTCCTTAGGTTGTAATATCCTTTTCTTTGTGAATGAAAAGCTTGTGGATTTCTGATCTTCTTCTCATCTCTTTCAAGTTTTTACATTTAGAGGCTTCTGTATCTCCATTTAATATTGATAATAGAATTTGTCTCTCAGCTTGTTAGTGGGTAAATCCTGCTTTAGCTCAAAATTAGTTCAAGTCAGGTCTAAGCAAGTCAACCAAGGTCAACGCTAGGTCATAATGGTAACTCCTAGTCCTCAATAGACAACCCTATGCTCGGACAAAACCAAGTATCCATGGGTTTATATCGGGCCCATTGGTTTATACGGGGCATAGACTCCATTCTTGTACTATTCTATATCCACCCGAATTGGGTATTCACCCGCTAAAATACGGATTGGTTTGAACGTGGATGTTTTTGCTCACCCGAATTACATTGCAATTGCCAATTTGCAAAACTCACCTTGTCGGCGGAGCCAGCTTGGAGCATGGGTGTCCAGTTGCACCACCCAGCCCAGTTGGCTCCCCAACCTATTTGTTTTCTAAAAAATGAGTTCTCTAAGCCCATCACGCTTAATTGTGCTCTTATTAGTTTATTTCTCTATTCGTTCTAGTTTAATTGTTACATTGGGATTTATTTTTTGTATCAAAATACGTCATATACTTTATATATTTCTTTGTCTTGAGTTGTTCCATGTTAAAAACAAAAACTAGGACTTCTAAAAACTAAAACTTAATAATACAGTTCTGGACAATTTTCCAAACAAAAAACTAGGACTTTTAAAAGCTAAAAACTCAATAATATAGTTCTGGACTGATATCCTCGAAAACTGTCTAGAAAAACTGCTTCCTCATACATGGGTGGGCATCCCTAGAGATCAGTAGGGTGCAGGTCTTAGGTCCCCCGTGAAGAGAGATTATATGAGAGGGCGTTTTTTTAATGGTTATTCGAAATATATATGGAAAAATATTACTCTTTTTGTATTTCTTAATATTTGTGCAAGCCCCTGATATGACAAGTAAACTAGTACAAAAAGGGTACTAATTAAATTTGGATAGGACGCTTCTTCAAAAGTTTAAATAAATAAAAAAAATACTTGAAGAGCATATTACCACCCGCTCGAAGTAATCTATTTCCATACGACTCAGTCTCTTATATATTCTCCGTAACGCACTTTATAAAAGAGTCCCGGTGAAAGTGACCTCTCCACTTCCTAGTGTACCACCTAATTAGATTACTTTTTACCAAACTCTTATCTAGAAATATTTTTGACTTTTCCTAACAAGATGACGTATTCTTTATGGTGAGACACTACTTATAAAAGAGTCCGGGCGAAAGTGACATTTCCATTTCCCATAGTAGCACCTAATTAGAATACTTTTCACCAAACTCTTATCTAGCAGTACTTATGACTTTTCTTAACTGTACTTTTTACATATTAATGAGCCCACTACCCACATAATAGACAACGATTAATTTTTTTAACAAAAATTCTATTTGGACCTCGGAATAAAACAATGCCAAAACTATTCCTCACATTTTTTTCAATGACCCCACCATAAGTGGCCCCCTGTTGTCCTCTAGTAGGGCCCATTGGGACCCACCATACAAAACTGTGAGAGCTTTTTATCATTTTGGTTTTGTGTGGTTTAACAGCTCGGTCTGTTTAGAACCATTGTTTTTGTAATGATTTCATTCATTCTGTTTAAAATCCAACTTAAAAACACAAACAAAAATTCTATTTAGACCGTGATAACCGACAATGAAAAAACCAACTTAAGAACACAAACAAAAATTCACTTGAACGGGACCCTTATTGGTGGGACCCATCCATTTATGTGTGTATGCGGTTTGTCTAGTTTGAATTGGCGGTTCATATAGAACCATTGTAACAGAAAAACCCTCAAGCACTGTAAGAAATTGTGGGTCCTGAACAGAACGTCATGGACCCAGTGGGAAAATATATGCGAGTGGTTGTTTTCGTGTTGTTCGTTGAGACATTCCACCAAGCATTTTGCTAGTGTTTTCTTGGGTGGGTGCCGTCAGTACGCGAGAGTCGGGATGTCTATGGGATCCCTTCTTCGGTGCTCACAATACAATACTATCGCTTCTCTACTTTCTTCAACAACATCAAGGGGTCTGATGGACGGTTTCTGAGCCAGGACTGAAAAGTGCCCGGGTCCAACCAAAATTTCTTGTATTCATAAATGAGTTCTCTGTAAATATTGGATAAATAAAAACAATAAAGAAAACTCAAGTTTCAACCCACAAGCCACCCTTTCCCTTGCTTTAACAAAATACACCTGGATCCAACGAAAGCGAAATCAAAAACATACCATACCACTTTCTCATAAAGCAAACATTAATGATATATTTACAAGTACAACGACAACGAAAGCTTAAACTTCCACACGTAATGTGCCTTCCTAATCCTATTTAGTCTTGATGATGACTAGTAGGTGCCCATTTACTTTCCCCGTCAGAGCAGAGAATTTGTTTGGCTTGCTTACTTTCTGATCATCAGCCGGCCGGCAGTGAGTGAAAGATCTTTCACTTTTTCTCTATTACAGCTTTCTTCAACAATAAATCTTGATGGATAGATTTACTCTTGTCCCAGCAGAGATTACATCGGATATTCTCACTCGTTTACCGGCAGAATCAGTTCTAGACTGCAAGTTAGTATCCAAAACATGGAAGAAACTTATTCAACATCCATCCTTCTCTAAGTTGCACACAACTCGTCTCCTCAATAATCCAGCAACGGCTTATTCTTCTGATTCTTGTAAGTTGAGTTTTCTTGCCTTTACAAATATGGGACGACTGTACTATTTTGATTATATCGAGAATCACCAGACAACCAATATTGACAGAATTGTGAGGATGTTTTTAACATCTCCATCCAAGTATAATGTTTTTGTTGGTTCCTTTAATGGCTTGATATGTCTTAGGGGTCGGGAAGAGAAGTTTTGTGTTTATAACCCCTTAACAAAAGAGTATGTTATTCTCCCTCAACCTGAGATCAATTTCCGTCAGTGCAAGGATAGGTGTATTGGATTTGGTTATCTTCCTTCTACAAATGAGTACAAAGTTGTTTTGATGTATAAGGTGCCATATTTTGTAGAGGTCATGGTGTACACTCTTTGGCAGTGGTCATGGTTGGAGAAATGTCGGAAAATTCAATATTAAAAAGAGCTATGCTTTTGAAGTACATGGTATCTTTGCGAATGGAGCTGTTCATTGGATGCAC
The DNA here is from genome assembly GCA_023531295.1 of Papaver armeniacum. Lineage (NCBI taxonomy): Eukaryota > Viridiplantae > Streptophyta > Magnoliopsida > Ranunculales > Papaveraceae > Papaver > Papaver armeniacum. Next base: position 67,908 of record JAJJWW010015729.1, on the reverse strand, counting down.
AGAAGAAGAACGATGTCTCTTGTCTTTGATTTGGCAGGTGAAAAGTTCCGTGAACATCTTGCACTGCCTCATGTGACAAGAGGCCGCAGATATTTAGATTTTGGAGTTTTGGGTGGGTTCCTATTTTGTGCACATAGATGTTACGATTCAGCCAGTCAAAAGAACAGCTGTCGTAAATTTTGGTTGTATGAAGAGAAGAATGACATGAAAGACAAGGACGAACACCAGTCATTTGGTTGGAGCCAAGAGTTTACTGCTGTATGTACCGTACCGTTAGCATTTACAAAGAGTGGCGGCATCTTCAATTACAGTTCTAGCTATCTTAACACCCTTAAAAGGCTGTTGGATCTTAATGAACAATATGTTCAAATATTCTCTCACAAGAACTCGTTAGTTTCGTTGAAAGATCTAGGAGAAGAAGGTACAAAAATAATGCAGCAGTACTCGGTTAAACTTGAGAAGCGAAAACGTTGTGATTAGCCAAACAAGCCAGCTGTTCAATGGGTTGATGGACTGGTATATATGAACTGGTAATCTTCATTATATATATGGTTTGCTGCATGCTGAAATTGGAGTGACATTATTGTTAAGCTAAGCTATATTTATTTGTCATACTTGCATTTAGTTCATCTGAAATCAGTGGGTTATTGTGATGCATACTCTAGTAGCTTATTTGTTGTTGTTGGAGTATAATAGGTATATGCAGTTAGTATCCAAAACATATGGTCAATGGATTTCGGGGGAAAATAACATACTTGCATTGGCAGCACAAATCCTGGGAATGCGATATTTTTGTTGTTGCAGTATAATAGGTATATGCAGTTAGTATCAAAACTTAACAGCTACTACTTGATCATACATCATAATTCCAGGCCAGCTCAAAACGGTGTATAAAAAGAAAAGTTATGGTCTCTAGCTTGTGTGCAGATTATCCTTATCAAACATATATATACAAATTGAAACATGAGAGCGCCAATATCACAAATAGGACTCCTTATCCACTGATGAGTGGAATCAGGCGCTCTTGTTGATACAAAGATGTTCTTGGTACCATGCAAGCTGTTGAAAATTATTGTTAAGCGATATGGACAAGAAAATTCATGGATTCTCAAATTAACAATTTCAAGACCTCAATTAGGTGGTTCACACTAGACATACGCTTGTTTGCTTTTGAAAGTTCGTCAGTATCTGTATTTTGTAGTTTTCCCACCTTTGAAAAGAAAAATAAATTACCTCAGAAATGTGGCGTGTAGGTGTTAAATACCGCACAACCGATAAATCACGCGAAGCAACTGAATTAGAAAGGAGCGAATGGAGTTCGCACATAGTATATCCTGAATGACGGAATCAGTGACGTCACAAAGTCATGGGTAAAATGTGGAACTTGTACGAAGTTTAGGAACACGTGCGAGAAGACCAGATACATGGGTGCGAAGATGTCGCACGTAAGATCCGAAAATAGGGGCTTTGTTAGCTGTCCTCCACTATGTAAAATCCCTATATATAGGACCAGCCACCCTTGTGGTGAGGAGAGAGGTCTTTTTGAGAGTTGAGATAGAACTTTAATTAGAGAGAGAAAGTTATTTGCTTCCCAAGTTAGGGTTTTATCTTCTTTGTATTGATTTCTAAACTTAATAAAATCTCTTTAAGTGTTCTTTCACAATAGTTTCATAATTTACTATATAGATTGTTTAAGGGGTGTAGTAGTAGGATTTTTCTACTACTACATTTTGGCGCTAGAATGCAGTCGGGAATGGGATCACACCTGTTTTGTGAAAATTTTAAGTTGAGTTTCTTTTTCAAAAATTTCTTTTAAGAGGAGTTTCTTATTGTTCTTTTTTCTCAAAGATTTTAAACGTTTTTACTAAAAATAAAACATGTGGGATCACCCATTAAAACCACAAATTTTCGATTAGGAAAGAAGTTTTGTAGAATAATTTTTGATACTATAAATTCCCTTTTGAAGAGCAAAGTTTACGATTCGAAAAAGATTTCCATAGAGATATTGGGAGAAGTTACCCATAGATTTCAAGTTGAGGTTGTGCACATAAAAGAAAGAGAACCAAGTTGATGCGAGAAGAAGAGCGAGCAAGCATGCATACAATACACCTGAGTGAGTAGATCCACAGAATATTAAAGAATATCGGAGCATAAAAAGGGAGCAAACGTCTACAAAGCAATATGATAACAAAGACAGGTATAGATATTATGGATTTCAGTGAAGAACCCACAGGATAAATCCACAAGCGTGATTACAAAGGAAGGAAGATCTCGATGGTCGAAAAGATATCACCCTTGCAATGGCAAAAAACAAGATCATGTTTGAAGCAGATGACATACCACATAGAAGCTGGGGGCCAACAGATCCATTGGTAATAACTCAGACCTGCGAAGAATGATAAAGAACGAAGGTGCGAAAGACTCAGAGGAATGGGAGATCGAAAAAACTTTGATAGATACCTGGAGCTCAGCCGACATCTTGTTCTATCACACGTTCAAGGAGACGGGATACAACGACACGGATTTACTACCAACTACATACAACATACATGGTCTCAACAAAGCTATAACAAAACCAAAGGGGAGGTAATTATAAGTATGCCGCTAAGAGAAATAGAGGGTGAAGGTAACACTATGCGTGGTGGATGTGGAATCACCGTATAATATGATATTGGGAAGACCATGGCTACATGACATAAAGGAGTGGCATCAGCCTTTGCACCGATGTCTACGTTTCCTAATGCCGAGAGGAATATGATAGATTGTAGAAGGCTCGGAAAGATCCGGTGCCCGCAATCAACTAGATGTGAAGAATTATAAAGGCGAGCTAAAAAGAGAAAAGATAACTAGAGAAAGGCGAAAACAATCAAGAAAGGAGGAAAAAAATTCGGGGTGTACATGATACGAAAGCGAAAGAAGGAAGAGGCATACCGAGCGAAGTCCCAGACGAGGAAGGTGCACCAGCAAGAGAAATAAAAGAACCATCCCCGTTAAGCAAACCTAAGGCAAACTTTGTTGCAGCAGATCCAACCAAAGAAGTAAACATAGGAACTGAAGAGGAGCCCAAGATGATAAGGATAGGGACAAGGATGGATGCGAAGAAGAAGAGCAAACAAAACCTTCTCTGCGAAAATACAATGATGTCTTCGCATGGGACATGGATGAAATGCCGGTATGGATCCCGATATCGCATGTCACAAAGTTAGACATCGGGAAGGACGCGCTACTGCTCAAGCAAAGAATAAGGAAAATAGTAACCCACATACCATCCGTAAATAGAAGCGGAGTTACAAAAGATGCTAGACGCAGAATAATTCGACCAGCAAAATACCCAGGAGTGGATAACAAACATGGTGTTGTGCGAAAAAGAACAAAGGGATAAGAATCTACATCGACTTTAGCGACTTGAACAAGGCATGTCCAAAAGACAGCTATCCATTACCAGATATACCACAGATGGTAGAGGCTGCCTCAGAATATAAAAAGATTGTCACTTATGGACGGTTATAAAGACTACAATCAAATTCCATTAGCGTAAGAAGATCGAGACACACGGCTTTCTTCGCACCTATAGATTATATTGCTACACTAGAATGCCTTTTGGATTGAAGAATGCAAAGCACAGATCGGAGAATGGTGGAAAAGGTATTTGCATGAGTGGATTCATAAAACTTTAGAGGTGTATGTTGATGACATGCTTGTAAAGAGTAAGGAGATCAAAAATCATGTAACTCATTTGGAAGAAATATTTGTGCGAATGCGCGGTCTGAAATGAATATAAACCTGCGAAATGTATCTTGGATTGGCATCGGAAATTCCTAGGATATATTGTATCGAGAAAAGGAATACAAGTAGATCCATAGAAAGTGCAAGCGATTCGCGACATGCCAACACCAAATACATTAAAAGATGTGAAACAATTGAATGGAATTTTAGCCTCATTGGGACGGTTTATCTCAACAACACTTTTGATAAATGCAAGCAATTCTTTAGCATTCTAAAGAAAGGAGCCAAATTTGAGTAGACAACCCCGAATGTGAAAAGGCGTTACAAAGCATAAAGAATTACTTAATGAACGTGTCTATTTTGCAAAAGCCCAGAGAGGAGCTATTATTATACTTGGCTTCGACACCACATGCATTAAGTGATGTACTACTTCACTTAGATGGAGGAATTGAGAAACCGATTTATTACATAAGTAAAACATACAATGCAACAGAAAAGAATTATGCGAAGATTGAGAGACTCATCCTCGCACTGGTATATGCAACCAAAAGATTCGCACGTATTTTCAAGCCAACAAAATTAGAGTCCTTACAAATATACCAATTGAATCTGTGATGAAGAATTCAAAACGGTCTGGGAGAATAGAAAGATGGAACGCACAGGTGGGAGAGTTCGAAATCAAATATGAGATACTATCATCACCAAAATCACAAGTTATTACATACTTTCTAGCAGAGTTCCCCTTGGAGGAAGATGAGAGTGTAGAAGACATGATGGAGATAGACGAAGAACAAGGGAACCCACAAAATCTATTAAGAGAACAAAATTCAAAAATGTGGGAGATACTAGTTGATGGATCTGTAAATAGAGAAGGAAATGGAATTGGGATAGTAATTATATCACCATCTGTGGAAAGAATGGCATATTCATTCAGGCTGGAGTTCGCGTCAACAAACAACAAAACAGAGTACGAAGGAGTAATACATGCGTTGTGCATTGATGAGAAATGGAGTTGGATGACGTCGAATAACTAGTGACTCACAACTAGTGATCAACCAGATATTGGGGACATACAAAGACGAATGAACCTTCCTTACAAAAATACAAGTCGTCGCGGAAGAGTTATCAAGAAAATAAAAAAACATGGAGTGGAGACACATATGCCGAGAAAGATAAATGATTCAGGGTGCTCTTGCATTTCTCACACAGTCCGTGGATCCAACCACACGATACATAAAGATTACAACACTTTGCCTACCATCAATCAAAAAGGAAGAAGAAGCGGATGTAATATAGTAGAGAAAGGTGAAGGAAAAAATAATGATAACATAGCGTATTGGAGATCGCAACTTCATTCATACTTGGAGAAGGGAGAAGTACCAAGGAACATATTGGAAGCACACAAGATAAAGAGCCGACAAATTATGAATTGAGGGACCGGATTATTTATCGAAGATCATTCCTTGGGCCTTTCACTCCGATGCTTGACGCGAAAAGAAGGAATGAAAATACTAAAGGCAATACTTTATGGAGACGCAGGGAACCATAGCGGAGGAAGGTCACTGCGTACAAAACAAAGATACAAGGGTAGTATTGGCCTTACATGCATGAGGACGCGAAATAAGTATACTGGACGGTGTGAAGAATGTCAAAGGCATGGAAACAAAATACATGCACCAGCGCGAACTTAAGCTCATCAACCAAGAATTGGCCATTCGCAAATTAAAGTGGGGCTTAGATATCGTAAGACCATTCATACCAGGGTCGTGGCAAAGAAAATATTTGATTATCGCAACAAATTATTTCACAAAATGGTCGAGGCAAAGGCGGTTCAACATATACGTGATAAGGACATCTTCACCTTCATATTTGAGAATATCATCTTCGATTTGGGATCCCACTGTACAATTGGTGTATGATAATGGAAAGCGATTCGAGGCGAGAACATAGAAATGTTCATTAAATGCCTTGAAAATCCGTGACGGAAAATCAACTCCATTATACCTGTTTGTACCATAAGTAAAAATACCACTTAATGGGCCAAATTGATACTTGAATCATGTTTTGGTCCTCATCCAAGCCCGCTAACCAAATAACTAGGGCGGCTCACCAACTGCACGAACCGGTCAATGGTCAAAGCTCGGTCAACTATCGAGGTCAACTTCCGGTCAAGGTCGATGGTCAAAGTCGATCAACTATCAAAGTCAACTTCCGGCCAAGGTCATGGTCAATCGGTCCATGATCATGGTCAACCGCTCGGTCAACTATCGGGTCGGGTCGCACCTAGCCAATTTTCGGTCTTTTAGCCAAAGAAAGCCATGAAACAATTCCACCAAAACTCTTTCCACGCTAACTGGTCTCCAACCATGTTTGCACGGCCAATACACACTGCTCGACCATCATGTCTGCCAACCATCAAGCTGCTCCTTGCCCATGCGTAAATACTGTTTGCACAACAAGATTCACCTATCCTGCCAAATAACATCCACTGTCAGCCATCCAGTCTCCACCAATCCCCACCATTAATCGTGCAGTTTCATACATAAATTATGGTGAAGACATAAAGAGCAGTTTTATGCTAAATTCAATATAGGACCATAAATGGACAAGTTTCATACGAATTATGGTGAAGACATAAAGGAGCGATTTTATGCAGAATTCAATATAGGACCATAAATGGACAGTTTCATACAGAAATTATGGTGAAGACATAAATGAGCAGTTTTTATGCAGAATTCAATATAGGACCATAAATGGACAGTTTCATACAGAAATTATGGTGAAGACATAAAGGAGCAGTGATTTCATGTAATTCAATATAGGAGCATAAATGGGCGATTACATTGAGAATTCATTATAGAACATAAATGGTCGGGTTAATGCAATTTATGTTGACATTGGAATTATATTTTTCATTTTATAAATAGGGAGAGGAGAAATCAGTCAAGGGGTAGCCAAGAGGGGGAGAGGAGAGAAAAACATATTTTGTAATAGAAAAATCAATAAAACATTTCTCCCCAAGGGGATTCATCCGTGACGTAGGCAAACCATGCCGAACCACATAAAACCGTGTTCATCTTTGTCTCTTTATTTGCTTCCCAATCCGTCTCCAAACCCCAAATACTCACCAAAACTATCCATTCATCGTGTTTCGTGCCCAAAAGTATTTTTGGGTACAAACAATACCCTCAAAGTAATTGACAGCCGAGGCAACTAACAAGACGCTTGCGAATACGCTGAAGAAGAAGTTGGAAGAGAGTAATAAAGGATGGTGCGAGCAGATCCACAATGTCTTATGGGCATATCGAACAACACCAAGAGAAGCAACATGAATGTCACCATTCAATTTGACGTATGGAGTGGAAGTTGTATTAACAACCGAATTCATCATACCAACGACAAATAAAGAAGCTCGGAGAAGAACCTAAACACAAGCTTGATAATAGAAAAATTGGATGAATTGGAGGAAACTAGAGAGGCTGCTTTGCAACACATGGAGAATTATCATAAAAGATTGGCAAGGAGTACAACAAGCGTGTCAAACCGAGGAATTCCAACCGGAACGGTATTAAGAGAAATACCATCTTATCAAAAAGTAGGAGATGGAAAGCTGGAGAAAAAGTGGGATGAACCGTATATAATCAAGCGAATTGTGGAAATGGAGCGTATTTAGTTGATGGACAAGGATGGAAAAGATGTTGGGCGAAAAACTCGATCATCCACGAAATAGATTGTACCTTAATTAAAAAGTATTATCCGTAGAATGTTTAGTAGAATAATGTGTGCGAAATAAGAAGAGGGACAAGTTCATAATGTACACGAGAAGTTATGAATAGAAGGAAAGTATTCGCACTCTCAAAAACAATGATCTATAACAATAGAAACAGAAGAAAGAGGCAGCGATAAGATCTCATGAATAAGACCTCAATAGGGGGCAAATAAAAAATTTAAAACCTCTAACTAGGGAGGCGAGGTATCCTAGTTCGCACTTGTGCAAGAGGCAATATACATAAGCCACGCCTACCTCGAGATCCACGATCCACTGGTTCATCATTTGAATCGATCATTGTTAATAGACTAACTGTTAATCATACAAGCACTACAAGAGTTTAGCCAAAAGGCTCACACAAGGCTCATAACAAAATCCCATATAATTATCTAGTTATAAGCCAAGTGAACTACTTTAATGGTTCTAAGCCCATTATGGTTCTACACATCTTCATTATTCATCTCTTGAATATCTAAAGGTTTAATAATTCAATTAAGTTGTTTCTCTAGTCCACTCGATAAATCTTGTGAATATCTACAACTTTGTAGAAGAAGCCAAAGGCTAATTCGGACCATAAGGGTCCAATACATTTACATAAGATAACTAGTCATAAGCCCAAATCTACTAAATTGGCCCATTAATCTAAGGCCTGGTCTAATTAGCCAACTTACGGTCACTAACGGTCAAACTGACGATAACAGGTCAACTAAAAGTCAACGTCTAAGTCCAAGGTCAATGGTCAAACTTAGTCAAAGGATTCAACTCGGTCAAGATTCACTGAGTCAGGTTTGGTCAGGACGGGTCACTGAGCTAACCTTTGGTCAGATACACTAAGTCTCAGTGAGAAGTAAATCATCAGGACATCTAACCGATGTAGAAGGATACCGGCTCGAGCCATTCTGAGGCCAACACTCTATTACAAACATTCTTCTAACTCTTATCTAAACAACAACAACAATACAATTCTCAAATTAAACTTCATAATCAAATTAAAAATACAAGCTCTGTGATCGCTGTCGTAAGCGTCAAAAATAATTTCACTTTCTCACTCAACTAGATATAAATATAGTATGCGATAAGAAAGAGTTCGTATCCACAGAGAGGCTTTTGTTGTTATAAAAATTCAGTTTCTTAGTAACCAAGGGGGGATGTTTGTTGTTTTAACGAAATACTAAAGTATAAATAAAAGAGAGCAAAGCAAATAATTGAAATAATCAATAAGGAGAAGATATTGGTCACGGGATAGTATCATTCACAAACATGTATTTTCATCAATGATTAGAATTGGTATTTTAATCTCTTTTTTACTAAAAGTCCTAGGATACCTTGATCGCAAGTATATCCCGTTAATTCCCTGATTTCATCACAACCACATTAAAAGATGTATATGTGAGTTCTTCCTGAGAAAGCAACCTAAAGTGTAAAAGCACAATTAGATTTAACTCCCTAATAGCAATAAGTTCTATGGAATAAGACTAATCAATGCAAACGAACGTGTAAAAGCACTAATCCGTTTTAACAAAAGTTATGATTCACTTGTGACTAGTAGGATATATCACTACAAGCACTACCCACAATTATGCTACTTAGAATCAGAGATAAACAACTTTTTCGTATTGAAAACCTAATATAGCTCTAGAGATGAATGCAAATCGGATTGATTAGGACTCAACCTAACAAGTATTCAATTCTTATAACACTATTAATTGTGAATCACAAACAATAAATCTTGAGACAAAACTAATTCATAGATTCAAAAACATGTTGAGAAATCAACTTTATCCCATAACCAATAATATTTGTTTAGCTACTCATAGCTATGGAGTTCATCATAATAATATTAATTGAAAAGAAGAAGATGAACAAAAGAAAACCCTAGAAGCGTAAACAAAAACGGCTCTCCAAAGTTCCAAGAATAAAACGTGATATCCCAAAAGTTGTAGAAGTCTTTCCTTTAAATAGCTCCTTGTTTCCAAAATTAGGTCTAATCTTCAAACGTCAAAAGATAGAAGTCCACCAAGCCCATGTGTGAGAAAAACCCATGTGAAAACTCTGCCCAAAAAGCGGTCGCCGGAAAACTGGTATTGTGGCCGGAAATTGGCCGGAATCCGCACCGTAAAGTATCTCGGACCGGGCAAAGTCCACCCAGTCAACGGTCACGAGTCAACTCGGTCGGAGGCCAGTCAAACCGAAATAGGTGGTCTAGTCAGACGAGTCAGGTCTGAGTTAGAGAGCTAGTCAGCTGAGCCAGACCTAGGCCTAAGCCATTTGCAAAGCCTAAGCAGTGCTGCACCATCATGGTGTGCATTACAGCTCTGCCAAGTCCCTCCTAGTAATCATCATTCATCCTTCTTCTTCATTCATTCAACCGTATAACCGCAATCACCACTCAAAAACCAACTCCATCAACAATGCTTCCATCACCAACAGACGAAAGCATCACCACCAGAAAAACACATCATTCAGCCGCAACCTTTTTTTCTTCATTCTTCTACCCAATTCCATTGCCACCATCTGCACATAGCTGGCTAACTGCAATATACACCTCCCTGTAACTTGTTAACCTGCAATCAAAACCACAACTCCAGATATTCTCGCTTGCACTGGTTTCTCAGCAGCAACAAGTAATTCTGTCACTTCAACCTGCATCAATACAGCCCTTGTGACAATGGCAGTACCACAAATTTCATGCAAAGACATGCACCCTACTCCCACGAAATTCATTCCCGGCCATCTTAGCCATCTCACACACCATTGCTTGCTTCCATCTCAATAGAATAACCAGATTCATGTCTATCAGGACTACCACCAACATCAGTTACGACCTTTGAGGCACATTTTCCTTTAAATAGTTCATCATATGCTCAAGCTATCTACTTCTGCCAAACACCACCAGTACCTCAGACCCTAACTGCAATTCCTTACTGCTAACAGCCAACACCCATTCAACACAGACCCACTTTTCGCCAAATGCCTGCAATTCTCAAAACCCTTCAAGCACATCCACCAGTACTACTACCGCTATCCCTTCATTACCAGCATCACCGGACCATATCACCACTCAGATAGCTCACATTGCTGCTCCATCCCACCACTACAATCAAAGACCACAGACCTCTCGCATCTCAAACCAATTGCATCATCTGTTATCTCAAAGACAACTCAACACGCTAAAAGCGCACCTGTAATGGGTACTGTCTTAGACATTCATCTACCAAACCATCTACTGTGTCATTAATTGTTATCTGTGGCAACACCCACAACATCGGCAGACTATCACCGGCACTCCATTCTTCTTTTACGTCTCAAGTCCAACACAACCCAAATCTCCATATCAACTCGGGAAGATTCAACACTCAAACCCATATCCAATTTCATCACTACAAACCCCATCCAACAATCTGTTCTTCATCGCCATTAATACTTCAATCACTAACTCAAACCCATCCGAATTTCAACCCCAAATTTGCAGCAACATCTACTTTGTTTTTACGAAGTCGATGTTATCATCATCTCTGCCAACTCGAGCCACAACAATCCCAAATCTCGATTTACAACTCATCTTTCAAAACCCATCTGGAATTCCAACCCCAACGAGATAACAGCAGCAGGAAAAGTCATGTTCTTCTCACCGACTTCAAAACGATCTCATTCAAATCGAAACTAACCTAATGAACACACACCTATCTTCCCGATTTCTCGATTCAAATCTCCGATCTCGATGCTTCCACCTTTGAAACCCCATGAATATCAACAGAAATTCAATCACCGCGAGAAACCCATCTCAGATTCTTCTCTCGGTTTCTTGTCTTCAAATTCAACTCAAAGAAAACCCTTGTAACCATCAGCAGTGTTGCTCAAGATCTTACTACAACTCAATAAAACTCATCTTGATCTATTCTTCCCTTTTCTCTTCTTGAACAAACCCTAACAAATCTCATACCTCGACCTAATTTCTTCACAACCACGAGAATCCCATAGACTCAATCTTCTTCTTCATCTCGCCATCAAATTTTCTCAATCTCTCTCAATTGATTGTGCCGCCATAACTCTTACTCCTCTCTGAATTTCAGATGGGAAAATGATTGAGAAATCATTTATCTCAAGGTATTCTCGGGGTTTTGTAATGATGGAAATTGCTACTGGGCACCCTACTTACGATATGGGCCACCACAGGCTTTTCGGTTTCACGGAACCGATTTTGCAGTCCATACTTCACTCCTTCGCAACCTTAGCCGACTCAAGTATCACCTGCTTGTGACTCGATCTTTGTGCCCTTTATGCTCCAAATGTCGCTTTCTCCTTCTTTTTGTGGGCTTCACCTTTTCATTCTCTCCAAGATGATGAGAAGAAATACCGTATTTGAGCGAGTTCCACTTCTTTTCGCTCGAATGACTCCAAAGTACCTAACCACTCAAAATTAAACATAAGAGATGCAATTCTCAAGGATTATAACAAAGAAAGCATAAATACTAGATACAAAATTATGTGTTTTACAACACCTATCACTCTGTTTACTGCAATTGCGCCCAAGCTTTCCCCAAAGATTCACTCAACACCTTCATCTAACCCTCATTCCCAATTCCAAATCCTTCTCAAACATACAACCCAACCCAGCTTATACAAATACAAACTCCAATTCTTAGTTCCAATTCCACAAATACACAAACAACATCACTATATCTCCCAAATCGCCAGTTCCACCAGAATCACAACTTACACCACCATCCATACACATTCATTCCTGTAACCTAGTTCTCAACACAACCACCTGCACACCCACAACTATTAAACCATTCATCTTACTTCAGTTGCATTACATAACACATACAACAACAACACACCAGAAACCCTAACCACTTTGTCATAACTAACACAATCATCACCATCATCTCAAAACACCAACACCACCGACTTAACATACATTTCCTATAGAATCATCCTTGCTAAGTTCGTCTAATAATTCAACTCAAGTAGTCTTGTAACCAAACTGAGACATCTACCAATTAAGTTACATTCAATTTCATTTCCAAACAACATCAACAACTACACAATTTCATCTCCAGCACATACCCCGTTTATCTAACTCAACTATGAATCCATTAAAAACCACAAAACTTCAATATAAGAACCAAATAACTTTACTAAGTTTACTGATAAGAATAATTACCTCAAAACAGCTTCTCCTAACCAATTGACTCTTCTTCTTGCTTTAACTTGATTCAATACTCATCTTGCGCATCAACAAACCACCAGTTCAGTTCATCCAACACCAAAACACTCCCATCATCACTAACAGTTCTCAATCAACTTCTAATTCAATTCTCAGACCTCCATGAAGTTAGAAACAAACCCTAACTAACAATTTCAAGCTATACTTTCACTCTAACTCTTAATTCAAGTTAAACCACCTCCAATCGATCTTCTAAGCCTTCAATATCATAATTTGAATCTTTGGTGACAAAATATCTGTCTGCACAAAATAAAAACCTCACCCAAAACTCCTAAACCCAAAGACCAGCAGGATGTTGGCAACGGAGGTGTTGAAAGATGTTCACGAAGTTTTCTTCAGCCAAATCAAAACCAAAATCATTTTTTCTTTGTCTGTGCATCCAGTGAAGAGCTCCATTTGCTGAGATACCATATCCTTCGAAATGTAGTTCTTTTTAAGACTGAATTTTCCAATGTTTCTCCAACCATTGCCACTGCCAAGAGTGTACACCATGACTTCAACAAATTTGGGCACCTAATACATTACCACAACTTTGTACTCGTTGGTTGAAGGAACATAGCCAAATCCATTCCACCTATTCTGATGCTTACCTAAATTAATCTTAGGTTCAGGGAGAATAGCATACTCTTTTGTCATGGGGTTGTAGATACAAAAAGTCTCTTTCCGACCCCTTAAACATATCAAACCATTGAACGAACCAACCAAAGTATCACACTTGAATGGAGGTGTTAGATTGATCCTTTTAATTTTATCTTGAAGTGTCTCATTATTCTCGACATACTTAATATAATAAAGCTGTTGCTCCGCAGCCAAGGCAAGAAAACTAATAACTCCCTAAGTTCTTTTTAACTAACTAGAGGACTTGATCAAAGATAAGCTAAAGATAATAAGAATTTGTCTTTGCACGTCGACTGACCACCCTTATGCACCCAACTCGCAATCAAATATTGGCGAAAACGAAGAAGAATTGAGATCACCAAAAATGTTATCTTCACCCCCAACATAACTGCCGGAATCTTGACACTCAAAGAAAGTTTGTATATCATCAGAAACTGCATTTGGGTGGGTCAGATTCCGCTGGTGTCAATGGACATTCTTCTGTCGACTCCTCCGATGAAGTCCTCTCAAGCATTTCCTTAAACTTTGACGACTGAAGTAATAGTCCCAATGCCGATGATGACTTAGCTGAACTTGCACCACTCTCCTAGCAATTGCTCGCAGTCGCACTATCGGCGAGATTGAAACGCTGAATGGTGCGGCGCTCAAAAAGTAACCAAAACGCCGAACCGTTCAGCGCTCACAAAACGCTGCACCGTTCGGCGCTCCTGAGATGACGTGGATGGCCAAACTAGCAGCTAGATATCTAGCCCATAGGACTTAGGAGGTTGCCCAGGCTGACGTGGATGGCCAATCTAGCAGCTAGATATCTAGCCCATAGGACTTAGGAGGTTGCCCAGGCTGACGTGGATGGCCAATCTAGCAGCTAGATATCTAGCCCATAGGACTAAGCCTTAGCCAAATATTCAGATGACAAGTTTGTCTAAGACAGAACTTCAGCTGACCAATAGACTTTTGAAAAATATTCCATCTTGACTGTATAGTCCAAGGTGACTTACCTGATCTGAAAGAAGAAATATTTGCAGCCACAGACTCAGACTGCACCATAATATTACTAAAACATCTCTGAGCAATCCACTCCAAAGCAAAATGAATGGCAAGAATTTCAGCGATGTTACAAGTAGCACACCGAATGCCACCTCCCACCACCCATAAGATTTTAAGAACCACACCTGCTAACTCAAAACCAGATTGAGAACTTGGAGGTTATACACTCACTCCGGTCCATTCCACTTGCTGCCTTTCATTCTCAACCACACTCTTTTGTATGCAGACAAATCATCATTTTCATCTCATCGATGAAAATTAGAGGTTATGATCATGAAGCTTTTCTACGAAGAGTAAATGGTTTAGATTCTTAGATGATGCCTAGTGCTCTTATTTACGTCTCTTTGCAAATTCAATGCCAGAATTTTCATGATCTCAAAATTTAAATCACCAAATATAACCAGAAGATTGGAACTAAAACTAATGCAACATATACTGGTAAATCAATCCAAACAAACTGGAACTTGTATGTAGTGCGTGATAACACAAGTCATCAAACCCTATCAAACTTTCTGGACCCAGCTGGTAAACTGGTTTATATGTGGGAATTGCTTGTATTCTTGTAAACAAAACTTTTTTCATCAGCCCTACAAATATTCGGTTCTCATATTACCACCAACCACCAATTTCGAAAGTTCTGTGCCCTACAAATTAAGGTCTCGATGGATCTCCCAGACGAAATCATATCGGATATTCTCACCTGTTTTTTTTTTTTTGACTTAAAAGGTTAAAATTTTATTGAAAAAGAAAAAGAAAAATACAAGATGAGAGGCGCCTAAAGCGCAACAAGAGAAGGCAAAAGCCGACCCAAACAAGCTGCAATGAAAACCGATACGGAGACAACTGCTCAACAGCACAATGACAAGCCCTAAACACACACCGATTCCTACAACTTCTTCTTGGGTATAGGAGTTCTTTTCCCTCTACCCAAATCCTCGGTGCTAGGACCCAAATCCTTAATTTGTTTCGAGGAATGGAAAGAATCTACAATCCCTCCAAGGAGTTTCTTAACCTCGGTTTCTTTACCTCCACTAGGAAGACAAATCAATGAACTAAACTTCATAAGTTTGTCCATGTTTTGTTCTTTAGACATTGGTTTCCACCGACTGACCTCTTCGACTGACTTTACCTTTGCGACATCCAAGACGTCATTGTCTGTCTCATATTCAGATTCTTCATTAGAATCTTCACATGTATCTACTTCAGGGTCATCTTCCAAATTTTCTGGCAGCTTCTCTACAGAGATTTGAGCTATATCACAATCCTCTACTACTCTTGAATCATTTTCTGTGCTCTTAGGAATCTCTGAAATAACCGTTTCGTGATCTGATCCTAAAACATTATAGGGATTCAAGTAACATATTGGAATTTGCTCATGTGATTACCCTTCTTGCTTGAGCTTTTATTCCTTCTAGCGTACGTCTTACTTTTAATAAAAGGTTCTTCAATTACATCACCACTCTCTACAGTTTTCTTTGAGACTTCTACAACCCCATTTGAGCTGAGCACCTCTAAATTCGCAGTATCCACAACTCCTACAGTATGTTGGACACCGTCAGTTGCATTTGTTTCACCTACAACTCTGTCCTGCAGCACTTGTTGTCTGTCTTCCATATTTGGCTGCAAGTTCCAGCGGATATTCTCACCTGTTTACCCGCCGAACAAGTTTTAGATTACAAATTCGTATCCAAAACATGGAAGAATCTTCTTATTCAGCATCCATTGTTCTCTAAGATGCACTCAGATCGGCTCTTTAATCATTATGCAACAGCTTATTCTAATGATTTTTGTAAGTTTGGTTTTCTTGCCTTAACGTGTACAAAACGATTCTACTATTTTGAATATATTGAGAATCGCGGGAGAAATTTCTGCACCATCAAATATCAGTCCCCAAGGCAATAGGAGAAATTTCTGCACTCGCAGAAAAGAGGGCGAACATAAACGGTTCTCTTGGTTTAGAAGGAGCTGGAGGATTACAGCTGTTGGATATTAAAGATGGTGACAATGATGTTGATGGGGTGATGGGTCTTTCAATAACTCTTGATGAATAGATGAAGCTGGATTCTGGAATGATCCGTGACGAAGAAGATCAAATCAGTGAACGAACTTCCAAGATCCTTGCTGCTCATCATTCTTCCTCCACAGAACTGTTTGATGGAGGGGTAGAGGAGACAAGAAGAAGGGCAAAGGTAAGAAGTGTGGTTTGTTAGGTAACGAACCCGTTGGAACTTGGAACCACAATGCTCGCTCCGATTCAGGTGGAGAGGGTATTTGTACCTCCCAAACCCAGATTGTATGTCACAGTCTCAGAAAATCCCAAGAATGAAGATGATGATGTATGATGACGAGACTGCAACAGTAGTAGAGGTTCTGAAGGATGACAAGAAAGAAGAGAAGAAAGAGGTTGAAGAGGAAGTTATCCCTCAGTTCAAAATCACAGAAGTTCATGTTGCTGGTTTGAAAACCGACCCTGGCAAGAAGAAGCCATGGGGCTCTAAGTCGCAACAACAATCTGGATCCCGCTGGCTGCTTGCTAGTGGAATGGGAAAGAGCAATAAGAACCCACTTATGAAGTCAAAAGTTGTTGCAAAATCATCAGCACCTCAAGTGACAACAACGGCTACAGTCCAACCTGGTGATACATTGTGGAGCATCTCTTCTAGAGTTCATGGCGATGGTTCAAAATGGAAAGACTTGGCAAAGCTCAACCCTCATATACGGAACCCTAATGTCATATTCCCAAATGAAACTATCAGATTGCGATGAGTTGAGTATCGTCAGGAAGCAGGTGTACTTATTCAATTACAGTCAAACATATAACTGTTCATTAGTCGACAATCAATAACAACAAAGCTGGTGAAAGGTAAAACTCGTTTTTACTTTTGTATATTGAACATGTGTAGGCAGTAATTAGAAAGTTGATGCAGCATCTCCTTAGCCTTGTAATATCCTTTTCTTTGTGAATCAAAAAGCTTGTTGATTTGTGATCTTGTCCCCATCTCCTTAGCCCAAGATGATAAGGATAGGGACAGGGATGGATACAGAAGAAGAAGAGCAAACAAAAACCTTCTGAAAATGTAATGATGTCTTCGCATGGGACATGGATGAAATGCCAGGTATGGATCCTGATATCGCATGTCACAGGTTAGACATCAGGAAGGACGCGCGACCGTTCAAGCAAAGAATAAGGAAAATAGCAACCACATACCATCGATCCGCAAATAGAAGCGGAGTTACAAAAGATGCTAGACGCAGGAATAATTCGACCAGCAAAGTTCATACTGAGTGATAATATACTTTTTAAAGTTCATAGTGATTTATGGGGACCTTCTCCAGTTATCTCCAATTCTGGTTTCCGGTATTTTCTTCTCATTGTGGATGATTTTTCCAGGTTTACATGGATATATTTTTTGCATAATATAACGCAAGTTTTTAACTGTGTTAAAATTTTTAAGGCTCAAGCTGAGAATAGGTTTTCAACAACTTTGAAAATTTTTCAAAGTGATGGGGGTGGAGAATATATCTCTCACTCTTTACGTGACTTTTTTTGCTTCTCACGGTGTTTTACATCAATTTTCTTGCCCTCATACTCCACAACAAAATGGTGTGTCTGAGCGCAAAATTCGTCACATTGTTGAAACAGGCCTGGCTCTTCTTCATCATAGTCATATGCCTAAGTCTTATTGGCCAGAGGCTTTTGCAACAGCTGTTTACCTCATTAATCGTATGCCTACTCCTGTTCTGGGTGGATATTCACCGTTTTTAAGTTGTATAATCAGCAGGCCGACTATAATTTTTCTGCGTGTTTTTGGTTGTTTATGTTACCTCATCCGGTTCCATACAACAAAAATAATGGAGTATAAAACGAAACCATGTGTCTTCATTGGTTACTCTAACCAACACAAGGGTTATAAGTGTTTTGATTTGAGTAGTAAACGTGTCTATATCTCTAGACATGTTCTTTTTGAGGAGTCATCTTTTCCTTTTTCTACTACCAATCCTTGTGCTCCCCCTGAAACTACTTCTCTTTTGCCCACTTGGTTTGTTTTACCATTAGTCACATCGACAGTTTTACCTCCATATCCTGGTCCTGTCGCACCAGCTCCATCGGGATCTATTTCGACCTTATCTAATACTTTGTCGTCCTCTGGCAGTGATTCTTTCTCACCGCCTCTGTCTCCAGCGGTTACCACTTCTGCATCTTCATCTCAGGTTTCTTCTCCAAGCACAGAGTCTGTTGCTTCCGCTTCTTCTCCTCCTCAGCAGTGTCCTACAATCCATCCTATGACTACTGTTTACGTGATGGTATTCGTAAACCTCTTGTGAAGATGAATCTACTTGCTGTTACGAAGCACCCGGTTGCTTCTTGCTTTCTTTCTGAGATGAAAGATTCTTTTGTTGAACCCAAGTCTTACAGTGAAGCATGTAAAATTCCACAGTGGCGTGATTCTATGAAAGATGAACATCATGCTCTACAGATTAATGATACATGGTCGTATGTTCCTCGTCAACCGCATATGAACGTTATCGGCTGCAAATGGGTATATCGAATTAAGCGTAAATCGGATGGTACAATTGATCGTTGCAAGTCTCGTTTGGTTGCAAAGGGTTACACTCAACAATTTGGTATTGATTACAATGAAACCTTGACCCATTAATTAAGCTGTTACTATTCGTTTGGTATTAAGCATTGCTATTTCTTGCTCTTGGCCAATTCGTCAATTAGACGTTAAAAATGCATTTTTGCATGGTTTTTTGATCAAGAGGTTTTTATGTCTCAGCCTCTCCGGGGTTTGTCGATGAAAGATATCCCAATCATGTTTGCAAGTTGAATAAAGCTATCTACGGGTTAAAACAAGCTCCTAGAGCTTGGTTTCAACGATTTACTAATTATCTCTCCGATTTGGGTTTTGTTGCTTCCAAGTCCGATGCTTCCTCGTTTGTTCGCAAATCTTCCACCGGGGTTTTATTACTTCTTTTGTATGTGGATGATATTATTATTACAGTGGTCGACTCTTGCTATTTTACTAGTCTCGTTGACGGCTCTCAAGCAACAATTTTCTATGATGATTTGGGAGATCTACATTTTTTCTTGGCATTGAGGCACGCAGGTCTTCTTCTGGTCTTCATCTCTCTCAAACACGTTATACTCTTGACATTATTCAACGTGTTGATCTGTTAACGGCAAAACCAGTTTCAACTCCTATTGTTGCGGGTGCCAAAATGTCAGCGCATGCGGGTACCTTATTTCCTGATGCTACTATATATCGCAGTTTGGTAGGTGCATTACAATATTTAACGATGACTCGACCATATTACTTATCTTTGTCAAATCGGGTTTGTCGGTTTATGCATGCTCCGACTGATATTCACTTTCTAGCAGTGAAAAGAATTCTTCGTTATCTCAAAGGCACACTTGGAAAGGTATTATTTTTTCGGCCATCCTCATCCTTTCAAGTTTCTGGCAGCTCCTCTCAATATGTCTATGCATACAGTGATGCTGATTGGGCTGGTAACCCTGATGATCGTCGTTCTACAGCTGGCACTTGTGTTTTTGTTGGTCCAAATTTGATTTCCTGGTCTTCAAAGAAACAACCAACGGTTTCTCATTCTAGTACGGAGGCTAAATATCGTGCCTTAGCTCTTGCTGCAGCTGAAGTTATTTGGATATTGTATCTCTTGAATGATTTGGGTTTATATATGAAGCAACCACCAATTCTATTCTGCGATAATATCAGTGCTAAGTACATGGCTTCTAATCCTGTCATGCATTCTCGTGCTAAGCATATTGATATTGATTATCATTTTGTTCGCGAACGTGTTGTTCGTGGTTCTCTACTTGTTCGTTACATGCCTACTCAACATCAACTTGCAGACCTGTTCACCAAAGGACTTCTCAAGTCAAGGTTTCACTATCTGTCGTCAAGCTTTCACTTGAGGATTTTCCACGTTCACTTAAGGGGGTGTTAACGCAAGCATCAGTTGGTGTCACATAGGATCATTCTAGTCTCTATACAACATGTTGTACTTTAGATTATTCTGTTGATAACTTGCCTGATGGGAAACCTGTGTATTCCTTAATTCATATAAATATATGTCTCAAACCCTGATTAGGGTTAAGAGAGTTCATACACTTTCATAATTATCCAAATTTGATGTGTGTTGTATTCTCATCTAGTGTTTTGATGATAGTCTTCCTATCAGGAATGTGGATATGCAATTTGAATAATGTTAAGAGACTAGAGAAAAGAATGCAGAGTGACACAACACGCAATTACAATTGGTACAAAGAGAAAATCCCACAGAGAATTATTTTCCAAGAAATTCATTCTTGCTGAAAGCCGATAGCCTTTGGTTTAATTTTGTAGAGTCAGCAGAGCATAAAAGCTCTTGTTGTCTATTTCTTATTATTCCCAGCTCTTTCTAACACCTTGTTGTCAAATCACTGTTCAAGTTTTACATTTAGGTTTCTGGGGATGGTCTTCGATAAAGAGTAGATGTTTCAGATTATTAGATGGTGCCTAGTATTCTTGTTTCCATATCCTTGCATATTATAAATCTAACGCCTCCAATTAAGTACGGTAAGTATACATATATATGTTGGTTCGTTGAATGGTTTGATGACAAAAGAGTATGTTAATCTTCCGGGACCTAAGATCAATTTAAGTCGGTGTAAAGATAGGTGGATCGGATTTAGTTATCTTCCTTTAACAAATGAGTACTAAGTTGTACAAGGTGCCCAAATTCGCAGCCACCTCGTGCTAGTCGCGTACCCCTCTTAGCCAAATTTTCTCAGCTGACCAATAGACTTTTGAAAAATATTCCATCTTGACTGTATAGTCCAAGGTGACTTACCTGATCTGAAAGAAGAAATATTTGCAGCCACAGACTCAGACTGCACCATAATATTACTAAAACGTCTCTGAGCAATCCACTCCAAAGCAAAATGAATGGCAAGAATTTCAGCGATGTTACTAGTAGCACACCGAATGCCACCTCCCACCACCCATAAGATTTTAAGAACCACACCTGCTAACTCAAAACCAGATTGAGAACTTGGAGGTTATACACTCACTCCGGTCCATTCCACTTGCTGCCTTTCATTCTCAACCACACTCTTTTGTATGCAGACAAATCATCATTTTCATCTCATCGATGAAAAATTAGAGGTTATGATCATGAAGCTTTTCTACGAAGAGTAAATGGTTTAGATTCTTAGATGATGCCTAGTGCTCTTATTTACGTCTCTTTGCAAATTCAATGCCAGAATTTTCATGATCTCAAAATTTAAATCACCAAATATAACCAGAAGATTGGAACTAAAACTAATGCAACATATACTGGTAAATCAATCCAAACAAACTGGAACTTGTATGTAGTGCGTGATAACACAAGTCATCAAACCCTATCAAACTTTCTGGACCCAGCTGGTAAACTGGTTTATATGTGGGAATTGCTTGTATTCTTGTAAACAAAACTTTTTTCATCAGCCCTACAAATATTCGGTTCTCATATTACCACCAACCACCAATTTCGAAAGTTCTGTGCCCTACAAATTAAGGTCTCGATGGATCTCCCAGACGAAATCATATCGGATATTCTCACCTGTTTACCCGCCGAACAAGTTTTAGATTACAAATTCGTATCCAAAACATGGAAGAATCTTCTTATTCAGCATCCATTGTTCTCTAAGATGCACTCAGATCGGCTCTTTAATCATTATGCAACAGCTTATTCTAATGATTTTTGTAAGTTTGGTTTTCTTGCCTTAACGTGTACAAAACGATTCTACTATTTTGAATATATTGAGAATCGCGGGAGAAATTTCTGCACCATCAAATATCAGTCCCCAGGCAATAGGAGAAATTTCTGCACTCGCAGGAAAGAGGGCGAACATAAACGGTTCTCTTGGTTTAGAAGGAGCTGGAGGATTACAGCTGTTGGATATTAAAGATGGTGACAATGATGTTGATGGGGTGATGGGTCTTTCAATAACTCTTGATGAATAGATGAAGCTGGATTCTGGAATGATCCGTGACGAAGAAGATCAAATCAGTGAACGAACTTCCAAGATCCTTGCTGCTCATCATTCTTCCTCCACAGAACTGTTTGATGGAGGGGTAGAGGAGACAAGAAGAAGGGCAAAGGTAAGAAGTGTGGTTTGTTAGGTAACGAACCCGTTGGAACTTGGAACCACAATGCTCGCTCCGATTCAGGTGGAGAGGGTATTTGTACCTCCCAAACCCAGATTGTATGTCACAGTCTCAGAAAATCCCAAGAATGAAGATGATGATGTATGATGACGAGACTGCAACAGTAGTAGAGGTTCTGAAGGATGACAAGAAAGAAGAGAAGAAAGAAGAAGTTATCCCTCAGTTCAAAATCACAGAAGTTCATGTTGCTGGTTTGAAAACCGACCCTGGCAAGAAGAAGCCATGGGGCTCTAAGTCGCAACAACAATCTGGATCCCGCTGGCTGCTTGCTAGTGGAATGGGAAAGAGCAATAAGAACCCACTTATGAAGTCAAAAGTTGTTGCAAAATCATCAGCACCTCAAGTGACAACAACGGCTACAGTCCAACCTGGTGATACATTGTGGAGCATCTCTTCTAGAGTTCATGGCGAATGTTCAAAATGGAAAGACTTGGCAAAGCTCAACCCTCATATACGGAACCCTAATGTCATATTCCCAAATGAAACTATCAGATTGCGATGAGTTGAGTATCGTCAGGAAGCAGGTGTACTTATTCAATTACAGTCAAACTTATAACTGTTCATTAGTCGACAATCAATAACAACAAAGCTGGTGAAAGGTAAAACTCGTTTTTACTTTTGTATATTGGATATGTGTAGGCAGTAATTAGAAAGTTGATGCAGCATCTCCTTAGCCTTGTAATATCCTTTTCTTTGTCAATGAGAAGCTTGTTGATTTGTGATCTTGTCCCCATCTCTTTCCATCTGCTTGTTTTGTTTTCGCCTTAGAAATTCTTTTGGAAGTTTTTACTTTTAGAGATTTCTGTATCTCCATTTTAATCTTGATATAATAGAGTTTGCCTCTCAGCTTGTTAGCGGGTTGGCATGATTCTTGTCTTTGATTTGGTCTTGGAGAAGTATTATTATTATATATACGGGTTGCTTAATTGTTACGCGATTCTCATGCTAATATTGATTTGTCTAAGTGTGAACTTCGTTATGCATCCGGCCCATATTTGGCATCTGTGCCTAATGGGCCAATAACTCGCACACTGACGTGATTTGATTATTACTACTACTAGATTAGTAGATTTGATTAATCTATAATCACTAGATTTGTTGGATTCGCTGTTTCGTCGTGTATATGGTTCATCTGTTTGAAAATGTATCAAGCATTACATTGCAAAAAAAAAAAACTCACCTTGTTACTGGAGGCGAGCCAGCTTGCTTGAACCATAGGTGTGCAGTTGCATCGCCCAGCTATTTTAAAATTGAGCTTCTAAGCCCATTTATGCTTACTTGCACTCTTATAGCAAGGATTTACGTCCAAGTCCAATGAGAAATTAGCTGAATGACTGGTTTTCTCTTTATATTTTAGCTCAACATTTTATTCCAGTAACCAATATTATTGTCATTATTTACCGGTGGTGCTATTCACAACACAAAACACCACTCTACTCACAGCTCACAACATATAAACCATACATTTCTCAAATGGTGTACCCTTTTTCTAACGATGGGTCATGGTTGAATAAATTGGACCACTACCTGAATATATTGGACCACTACTGTGCAACACCTAACATTTGAGTGGTGATTAGTGTGCGGTGAAGAGTGCTTGGAATAGCATTTCCGATTATTTACTATTGGGTTACATAGATGAATATGGGGAATGAGTATTCTTAACTACCCCAAACCGTACCAGACCCGGCACAACTAGGTCCAGTTCTAGATCCTAAAATTAGACCGTCGCCAAAATTTATTCTTCATTAATAAACATTTGATCATTAATTCAAAGTATTTGTATAGTTTTGATTTTAATTTTTTTCATCCAATTTTCCATTCTTCTCTTATATTTGATTTCTATACAAAACATTAATAAACAGTAGTATATTTCTACAAAAATAACTTGGATTCAAGCCAAATACAGTAATTAAGTTTCGAATATTACTTTCTAACTAGATTTTGTGCCCGTGCTACTCTGACCGGGCGGATCCGAAAACCATCCCGCATCTTCCTTTTTTAACCATATTTTTGGTTAGGTGTGATATGGCTTCAGCATCGCCCCATCGTGCATTTTTGCCGTCTGGATGAATTTGGTATGGCGATGATGCATGCTTAGGATTTTTGATTTGGTGTTGTGAGACAATGCTTAGGATTTCGACTCTGGTGTGGCTCTACCGCTTCGCCTCGCCCCTGTCCCCATGTGTTTGGTGTAATCAGAATATGAATTTTAGCTCCAACCTCAACATTAACAGACTTCTACTAATTAATATCTTTAGCTCAAATCTCAACATTAACAGAACCAACGGAAATTTGGAATAAATAAATTGCAACAATAATGACCTTAAGCATTTATCACTTGATACCGCAACACCCACTACAAATCTCCCAGCTAAAATGTTACAGAAATTGTAGATGTATTTCAAATAAAGGATGCACTGCCAATCAAGATTCTGACATAAAATTTAGCGGAAAATAGTGGCTGGATGACGCTGCCTTCATGTCAATACCCGTCTACTAAATTTTAGCTTCTCAAATAGTTAATGTACGGTGTCGTCATTAACAATTTTGTTAGGAAAAATGTCTTTACTATAATCTTAGTTGCAGAATCCAACATCACATTTTCCATGGCTGTAAGTATATATAATGGGAAAATTACAAAAACACGTAAAGCAGACTAATTCAATTCAATCCATGTAGAAGTTCTAACTTAGCGAGCTAAAAAAGGTATCTAATGATGAATAAATAAAGTGTAGTGAGCTAGACCTTCGAATTCCATTTAGTGGTGACTAATGACTATGTATCTCTATGTGACATGATAGCTAATATAAAGAGATAGTCAGACATTTGGGAATTCCTGCTATATGACTGTGCATGTAACATTATGAGAAACTAATATTATGAAATGTAACACAGATTTCATTTAAGGTTTTTCTATTCTAAAAGATCTTATTCATCACATTATACAAGCATTTAGAGGTCGATGGGAGTCACAAAACTGTATACACTGATCATAATATCTTATCTAGAGCAATTTACAAATTCTTTTTATTACTAATAGCACTTGCCTCGAGTGCCATACAGCCATTGTTGCCAAGATTTGGCTGCATTATACACCCTCTGCTCCAAGTATATAGCATGTCTGTATCATATAGGTCTCTACGTATATTATATGTTCTGGTGTTTCTATGATTAAACTGATCACTTGATTTACACCGAAAACTTAACTGGATGTTACTAAGTAGACACTACCTCCGTTAAAACAACTAAACCTAAAATGTAGAAGCCTTCCGCCTTCGATTATCTTCTTCTCTCTCTGTTCTCCTTCTCCGTCTTTTTGGCGGCACCCTAAATTCTCTTTTTCCTCCTCATCGGTATTTCTCTCTTCTCTCCTTTCTCTTGCAGAGATTATTTATGCTGTTTGTTAATCGATGAAAGGAACCAGGGGTCAAGATGCTGTGATGAAGAATCAGTGTCTTCCAAACAGTTCAAAAGTCTCTTATTACCTGCAGAATTTAAACCAATGAGCTTCAGTACTCATTGTTTCCACATCGAATCCTGATAACATGAATTACAAACACTACAGTTTCATTATACATAAAAGAAAGGAGCTTGCCTCCATGGGGATCAGTATTTCCGGGTAGAATCTTATAGAGCCAGTAAAATGGTAGCTTCTGTTTTCATGGTAGATACAGTATAGCTGATTTATTTTGCTTCAGCATCTTGTAGCCATGGTAGATACAGTACTTCATTGCAATCAATGTTAAAGAAGTTACTTTATCAGCTTAAACTTGAACAATGTGGCAGATTCAGAGGTAGTTAGAACAAATCGTGCGAGGAGTTCCTTCACATCTTTCCTCTTTTGGCTATTTGCATCCTTAGTTTTTGGGCCTTCTTCAAAGCTATAATTGGTGCATCTCTGGCTCCTCCAGTAATTTAAGTATTTGAATTATCATGTCTTTGAATTTGTTCTCATATACCCTACATGTTTCAACTTTCAACCATTCAGTTTAGCAGTTCAATGTGAAAACCAATAAAAATAGAAGCAAACAAATACCTGCTCCAAGTGCTCTCACATCAAGTGGCCTAGCAGGATCACCAGAAGCATAAAGGTACTAATCCCGAGCAGCATATATGTGAGAATGTGTTTCATCCTGCAAAGCACAAAATAGATAAAGAATTCCTAAGCAAGGTACCACAACTAAAAAACAACAAAAACAGATCAACCCAAACACACCCCAGAAATGAATTCAATTTAATCAATCTTAAAAACACCACAGAAATAAAAATCATGAATTCAATTGAATCAATCTTAAACACACACCAGATTCAAATGAATTCAATAAAGGACTATGAACTACCTCGTTTTCATTCTTTCCCCTTTTTTAAAGGATTTTGCAAATAATATAAATACTTGTTAGGTATTTATACAAGCAGACAATGCTCACAAACTTAAACTTGACTAAATCTTTAATACATGTGTATGAATTTGGTGGTGGAGCTAGTTACGGTGGTGGTGATGGGGTAGTGGCGGTGGCGAAAGAATTACTGATCATCTAACTTAGGGAAACCTGAACTCGGAGTTGGGGAATTGGTCGAATATAAAACTGGCGGTGAAGGTAGAATTAGTATGTAATGGTGTTTTGGTGTTGCAGTAGCTGGATTTGAAATCAAAATTTTGAAATTGAGATGTAACAATTGTACCGGAAGTAAATTGAGCTGGTTACGCTGGTCGCTGGTGGTGCATGTAGTGGTGGTGGTGAAAAATTACTGATCATCTCGTCATCCCGTTTAGAGGTGAAATCAAAATTAGGGAAACCGAAATCCGAGTTGGGGAATTGGTCGAATATGAAATTGGTGTTGCTGGAATCGAAGGAGTGGTGGTGGGAGGAGAATGAGATATAAAATAAAATCCAATACTGTCTCAATTATGTGGTTGATTTCTAAACATAAGTGGATGAACCAACATAAAAATTAGGCAATCGCTTCTCAAAAAGAGACTCCAGATAGAAAGGCAGACGAAAGAGATAAGATGGAGAGGAAGACAGGAGGAACAATTAAGTATGGCAGGCGTTTCCGAATCTATGGCGTTAGGTTTCTTATTAATGTTTAGCAAAACGAATGTATTGTATACCTAACGGACGTGAGTAACATCCGGTCACGAATTTGGTGTAAACCAAGTGTAAGTAATTATTTAGCTGAAAATCCACATGTAAGTGTTGTATACCCACGTTTTTGCTAACGGTGTTATAAACGGTCAGTTAAATACAGGGTGTAATTCATGTTTTAATGTTTCGACCAATAGAATCATGCCACTTGTCTTTACCAGGATTGCTCTTCCTGAAAGCTTTTATCTAATTTAATTTGAGGGAGGTGTCACACTCACCGCAACGTGAAAGCTTATATGACTTAGCATTTTAAAGGAGGGGAGATAGCAATACCCAAAATGTTTATCGGGTATAGTTCTGTGTCCATTAATATATAAACCGGCTTTTGCAATCGAGTCCGACTCCTTGGGTACCTGAAAAGAACATGACCACTGATAGCCCTTTCTATATAGACAAGCCGTCAATAGTGTAAGCTCTCACCTATTTGTTGTTTTCGGTGAACTACGATGTCACGTCTTCAAACTCCATAAAAGTGAACTAGTAATTCGGTGTAACTAGAGGTGTAAATTGGGACAGGCTAGCACGTTTATGGCACAACACAAAGACGTTAAAAAAATCGAGCACGGCCACGTGGACCGGCCCGGCAGACGGGCACAAAGCGTTTGTTTAATGTTTGTGATGTGCCGGACAAAATAGGCACACGGCCGGCCGATGGCCACGCGGCACGTGTTAGCACACGCCTGGCAAGATAAAGACGCGGCACGTGTTAGCACACGTGGACCAAGACAAAGACAAAGACGCGAAGAAAGCACGCCACGTCATGGTAAAATACTACACAATACATCACTTTTGATGCATATTTCACAAAAAAATCATTGTTTTAGCCAATTTCGACATTTTATCTTCGGTATGCTAATTTATTTATATAATAATACAAGTACTAACTAAATTATCTCAAAAATATTTATTTTGGAGAACATCAAATAAATGTGCTAGCACAAAGACAAAGACGGACAACACGTTTATTTTTCCAAGACAAGACAACACGGCACGCCATTTAGCATAAAGACAAAGACAAAGACCGCGTCCCGAATCTCCGGAAGACAATTGACCAAAGACGCGAAGACGCTAAGCACGTGACTTCGTAATGCCGGTGGTATCTTGGCAGCACGTTTTACACCTCTAGGTGTAACCCGACAATCTCTCTTTTGCATTCTAGAATAATGTATCATAATCGCATCTCCAAAAGATTTTCTGTTCATTCCCAACGGGACAACGAAATCATCGTATGTATCTGATCTCCCTTGGGAGATTATATCTATTTGGTGTTGAATGTGTTGGGTACAATGTTCCAACGGTGGTGTTCAATCAGGAATCAATTTTATTTCCAGCGGTGTATCTTTTCATCAATGAGTATAATTTTTTGGACTTTCGTACTTTGAAAGAAGTGAATCTTCAAGCATAAATTTTTAAAATTTGATTGAATGAAATTACAGAAGAAATAAAAGATACAAAACTATTAACGGGTTCTCTTCGGGAAACAACTCCTTCATCAACTCTAAAATTGCAGTCATACCATTATCGGAAAACCCATATTCTCTCTTTATGTGATTCAACTTGATAGAAGCATACAATCCGTCACTCCTTTAGGACACGACGGATACAACGGTTCTTTTGCACGCTCATAGACAAATTCCTTTTTCTTCCTTTTCCTAGTTCAGGCATCATTATAAACCCCACTATCTATTCTAATATTGTCATCTACTACAACAACACCATCATCCTCAACAACATCTCCTAAATTTTCACCTCACCTTTAGCAGGATCAATGACTACATCTCCTACATTAACATTCTCAACTACTTCTAACTTTTCCCCATGAAAACGCCATGTCGTGTATGTAGAAAGAATACCATACTTAAGCAAATGCAATGAAATTTCACTAAGTGGCCTCAATCCTTTACCATTCTTACATCTAGTACAAGGGCATGAGAATAAGGTATTTCTGCCACCATTTCTATTAGCAAACTCTATAAATGACCTAACACCTTCTATGTCTACTGAGCAGACTTACAAGGACATTTCATCCATCCCTTATCAACCGTAGATGACATACCCTAAAGACAAGTATATATGTTAAAATTCAGAGAGTATATGTACACTACATCAATACAAAATCAGCAACATTTTTTGATATGATATCTACTACAACTCTAACATCTACCTATGAGAATTTGATATGTACACAACATAAGATTAATCAAAAGAATACTATCATTTAAAACTATACTAAATCCATTCCATGAAATTGAGTCCCAGCTGTAGGGTTGCCAAGCCCTTAGGTTAACGACGAAACATCCCCTCAATAAAGAAAGAATGAGCTACAATGAGCTTTTGCGATTCACCACTAGGATCATTTTTATCATGCTCAATGAGATTCTATCAAAATCGAAATCGGACTTACAAAAATTATTAAGTTTAGACCATATAAACTTATAAAAATCTTTAAGTTCGAAATTATACAAAATTTCTAAGTTCAGACCATACAACTTATAAAAACTTCTAAGTTAAGAGATTATACAAATTTTATGTAAGTACTCCAATTCAATTCTAACATGTAGATTCAATCGAATCCTAGTGGTAGGGTTGCCAAGCCCTTAGGTTAATCAAACAGAAACATCCTCTCAACAAAGAGAGAATGAGCTACAAGTAGCTTTTGCGATTCACCACTAGGACCATTTTTATCATGCTCAATGAGATTCTATCAAAATCAAAATCTTACAAAAATTCTTAAGTTCAGACCATACAACTTATAAAAACTTCTTAGTTAAGAGATTGCAAAAAATTTCTTTAAGTACACCAATTCAATTCTAACATGTAGCTTCAATCGAATCCTAATGGTAGGGTTTCCGAAGCCCTTAGGTTAACGGCATGAAACATCCTCTCAACAAAGAGAGAATGAGCTACAAGTAGCTTTTGCGATTCACCACTAGGACCATTTTTATCATGCTCAATGAGATTCTATCAAAATCAAAATCAAAACAGTTGGATATACTTTCTTAGTTTTCCTAAAACCAATTCTCACCGCTCTTCTTCCAACTCTAATGAATCGAACTTGTTCTTCAATCTTCACAAACCTAGACATGAAAAAAAAAACATTAGATTCGGATAAACAACAAACCACAAAATGGAAATTATCTCTTTGAAAATAACCACAACAATTTCATAGTTGATATACCTTTTTAGTTCATCCCGAACCAACTCGACCGACTCTTTCAATCTTGACAAACCCTAACATAGAAAAAACAAAGGGGGTATTAGATTCAGATACACAACAAACCATAAAATGGAAAGAAAATAAATAAATAAAAAAAAAGCGAAAAGATTCACAAGTGAAATCGAAAAACTAAAATCAAGCATTAAACCCTAAAAACGAAAAACTTAAATGGAACCCTAGGGATTCGATAAACTTAAATCAAAATCTCTAAAATCCTAGAAATGAAATCTCCGAAACCCTAGAAATAAATCAAACCCTAGAAATCGAAATCTATAAACCCTAAAAACTATGTCAAAATTTGTACACAATACTACGATCTACACGATGATGGAGATGGAGGAGATGAAGATGAAGATGAGAGCCGAATCTCTCTGGTTTATCTAGATGGAGATGGAGGAGAGGGGGAAGGAGAGCGTGAGTCTCTGTTTTGGCGGAAGAAAAATGAGGATAAAATTCATCTAAGGGTGGGATATACCTAGACTTGGATTAAGGGTGAAAAAAAACCCCGTAGTCTTGACCGAAATTTGACTCGGGCATGTTTATCGGCTCACTGTGTTACGACCAAGCAAGCGGTTCACATGCTTGAATTGAGCGCGCTTGCAATTCGCAACCTCCCCTGTGAGGTTACAAAATTCGAAACGGCAAAAACCCATTGCGAAATTTTAGCGGTTGCAATACGCAACGGAAAATTCGCAACCGATACTACGCCGTTGCGAATCTTTGTCGCGAAATCCTAAAAATGGTGTAGTGATTGCTGCTGCCGCTTGTTTGTCTTCGTAAAACTCGATGAATATATTGGCAGATCTTACTTCCCGTTAATGGGTTACAAGTGTTTAAAATTGTTTAGTTCTTTTGGTTATTCATATTGGGGACTCTCTTGCAATTTTGCTTTGATGGATTTTTACGTGCGAGTGTACGCCATTATGAGGTAGGAATAAGTTCTTCATCATCATCGGAGTTTATGATTTTGCTTTGTTTAATCAATAGCTTTTTAGTTCATCCTTTCGTAATCGAATCCTAGAACTCTGATTTTAATCCTTTGTGTAATTTGAAACCAATGAATCAATGAATGTTAAATTAAATAATTACTTGTGTGCAATTTTAATTTGTTTCTCATTTTTATTTGATTTGAAATTGGTTTTCATTTGATTCTCATTTGAATTCTAATGTGAGTTTCATTTGCTTCTCATTTGAATTCTATTTTGAGTTTCATTTGATTCTCATTTGAGTTTCATTTTTGTTTGATTTGATTGACCAGATTCAATCAAAGGGCCAGACAACAAATCTGAATCTATTTTTTATTTATTTTAAGATTTATATTCATGACCGATTGAAGACAATCATAAAGTTTGACCGTTATAATCAGTCATTGATATAATATTTTCAAATATTTCAACGACCCAAGAGACACGTCATAGTTGAAAAAGATGCTCAAACAACGACCCTTTCTTCGACCGACAAAGCAAGTCATAGATACAAGTTTTATGACTTTCTTTGTCGGTCGCGAATCAAGCGATTTCCACTAGTGTGTGCTAATTTGGATGAGAAGGGTCGGCTCATGATGGGAGAGTTTTAAATTATGCTGTGAGACATCCAATTGATCCTCTGACTGTTCCTGCCGGTAAATGGAAAATAACTTATATTTTTCATTGTCATATATTAAAATACAATGTCAACCACTAATATCTTACCCCTACTTTAGGAAAGTACTACTTAGGTGATGCTGGCTACCCACATGCTCCGGTTTTTTAACACCATACCGTGGAACTCGTTATCACCTCAAGGATCATCAAGGCCGTCGTCCAAAAAATGCTAAAGAGTTGTATAATTATAGACATTCTTCGCTTAGGAATGTGACAGAAAGGTGTTTTGGACTATTGAAAAAAAGATTTGCTTATCTAAGAACGTTCACATTCTTTCCATATAAAACGCAGGTTAAATTAGTTTTAGCTTGTTGTATCATCCATAATCATATCGGGAGGTTGATCCCTAAGACTTATTTGAAGATGAACCAGACTTTCCATAGGAATCTGATGCTGAAGTTAATCTTACAAAACAAGTTGTTAATCTCTTGCCAAAACCTGAGTGGACATCCAAACGAGATCAGTTAGCCGAGGCAATGTGGAATGCTTATAACCCTAACAACCCCAGAGATCATTAGCTTGTATTTTGTTTTTTGCTTTTTGATTATGATTTTTTGGTTCATATGTAGATGGTTTTTATATATGGAAGGGTACAAATACATACTATGGCTATTTCCTTATGCATCGACTTGGAAGGGTATGAGTACATACTATAACTATTTCCTTATGCATCAACTGTTGGAGATGAAATTATTAGATCTGCAGTTCTAATAAGGTACTATTTTTTCCCTCTGCTTGTTATATGCATTGCTTTATAACTAGAAAAATTGGCACACATAATGTATCTCCTCTTTCATTCTGCAAAATTTATTTTAACCAAGTCTGTTTATAGCACCGTAACATATTTAAGTTTTCTTACTGTTTTAACTTTTTGCAGGTGAATGACTAAAACACTTGCAGTAATGATCATAGCACAAAAGTATTATTTCCAAGTTTTCGGTGGTGGTATTCGAGCAGATTCTCAGATCTTAACCGTATGCTTGTGTTTATTGTGTCTACTTGTAATGTAAAGCTTGCAGACCATTTGGTGAATGTCTACAATTGCATCTGCTGACTTTTGTTGAACGAATTATGATAACAATCAATATATTATCAATGGCAGTATTTACATTTGTATATGCCTCTGTGTGATTGTTGTTGGGACTTCATTGGTTAAATAATAGTGATAGTTCGATGATAATCACATTTGGGAGGATATTTTCCAAATGATGAATTCCATCGCATGCCAAACACCTAAAATTTGATTTCCATCCAAATTCTCTGCCCATTTAACTTGGATGTCAAACAACAAATATTGGACTGAAAGTGGTTGATTTTCTAGGTAGTTGGATTTCTAGGTAGGTAGTTGGAACTACCTAGAAATCCAACTCCACTGTTGCCAAACGAACCCTAGATGTTTGTGTTACGTATAAATACAAAGTGAACTTTTGTGTTCGTATTGTATAGGTGTTGTGTTCAAAGAGTTATGATGATATAATTCTGAAGTGTTTAGGATTTCGTATTTTGAAAGCTCTATATGTGTAAAAGAAGCATTTTGTACGAAAAGCCATTTTTTAAGAAACACGCACGATCATACCGTAAGGAGGAATTGGGTTGTTTCGTCA
This sequence comes from Papaver armeniacum, assembly GCA_023531295.1. Classification (NCBI taxonomy): domain Eukaryota; kingdom Viridiplantae; phylum Streptophyta; class Magnoliopsida; order Ranunculales; family Papaveraceae; genus Papaver; species Papaver armeniacum. The sequence continues at coordinate 33,688 of JAJJWW010015729.1, read as the reverse complement.
TAACACCCATTCATATATATCGATCATAAAAAAGAAAAGAAAAAAAACCTATTTATTTATATGTCTCTTACACTGAATACACGTAAGGCTATAGCTAATTTCAATCGGGGGATTTTACATCTTTTGGTATTAATAATGCAGAAAGACGCCTTGTTGCAAAATCGGCTCAAAAATAAATATAATACCAAGTGTCTCAATAAATTTCTTTCCATAGAATTACGTACTTATTTATTTACGCGACTGTTTTGTTTGGAGAAGCACTCTCATGTAACATGCAATATCTTCTTAAGCGGTCATGGTCCTAGTTAACGATTCGGCGAATTATTCGCGAATTATACACAAATAGTTCCGAATCCGATTTTACATGTAATAATCGCGTTTGAATGAAACCCCGACTGGATTCGCGCATTTTTACCGAGTCAAACGAATTATACGCGATTTTTTTTTAATTCGGGGAAGGGATTGAACCTGAGACATCGGGCTCCTTGTACAATGGGTCTAACCATAGTTCTACAAGCTGATTTTTGATTAAAAGTTAAAATATTCTCTATATTACCCATCTAAACCATAGAATTCTTATCTTTCTCCACATACTCCTCATAAGACGTTATTTTTTCTCGGTAAAATCTTCCAATAATTATTAATTTAATTTTATATATAAGCCGAATTTTCTCTTCCGTATTCAAATATATAAAACAAATTATACATGTACGTACGCCGTTTCGAATAATTCCCGAACTAAAAATGGTTGACCGAATAGTGGACCAGATTTATCTTCCGTCAAAACGAATAATACACGTACATATGCCGTCCCGAACGTTTCCCCTACACCGAATTGCTAACTAGGGTCCTGGTATGAAAAACCACCCACTTGATAAACAAGTGGGCTGCGGGTCCAATCAAGACGCGTCTAGATATCCGCGTGGGTTAGTTAACACTCACTCACTCACTTTGTCTTAATTAGTTAAACTGTTTTTGGCTGTGGGTCCATCAGTACGTGTCGAGATATCCGTGTGGGTTAGTTAACAACAACTCCCTTAATGTGCCTGTCTTAATTAGTTAACCTGGTTTCTGTTGTATAACTCGCGGTTTTAATAACTCTTGCCTCTTTCTTCTTCATCAAATCAAAATTCCTTTCTCTCACCTAAACAAATCTCAGTTTCTTCTCCACCTACTTCATTTTGTTTCTTGATTCCAAAATTTCTAGATCTCCAATATAACTCTTTCTTCTTCCTCAAATCAAAATTCCTTTCTCTTACCAAAACAAATCTCAGTTTCTTCTCCACCTACTTCTGTTTCTGTTTCTTCGATTCCAAAATTTCTAGATCTCCAATATAACTCTTTCTTCTTCATCAAATCAAAATTCATTTCTCTCACCTAAACAAATCTCAGTTTCTTCGATTCCAAAATTTCTAGATCTCCAATATAACTCTTTCTTCTTCATCAAATCAAAATTCATTTCTCTTACCAAAACAAATCTCAGTTTCTTCTCCACCTACTTCTGTTTCTGTTTCTTCGATTCCAAAATTTCTAGATCTCCAATATAACTCTTTTCTTCTTCATCAAATCAAAATTCCTTTCTCTCACCTAAACAAATCTCAGTTTTTTCGATTCCAAAATTTCTAGATCTCCTATATAAACTGTACCGCCTCTTTCTTCTTCATCAAATCAAAATTCCTTTCTCTCACCTAAACAAATCTCAGTTTCTTCTCCACCTACTTCTGTTTCTGTTTCTTCGATTCCAAAATTTCTAGATCTCCAATATAACTCTTTCTTCGTCATCAAATCAAAATTCTTTCTCTTACCAAAACAAATCTCGCTTTCTTCTCCACTTACTGCTTTCTGTTTCTTCTATTCCAAAATTTCTAGATCTCCTATATAAACTGTACCGCCTCTTTCTTCTTCATCAAATCAAAATTCCTTTCTCTCACTTAAACAAATCTCAGTTTTTCTCCACCTACTTCTGTTTATTTTTCTTGATTCCAAAATTTCTAGATCTCCAATATAAAATGTACCGCCTCTTTCTTCTTCATCAAATCAAAATTCCTTTCTCTCACCTAAACAAATCTCAGTTTCTTCTCCACCTACTTCTGTTTCTGTTTCTTCGATTCCAAAATTTCTAGATCTCTTATATAAACTGTACCGCCTATTTCTTCTTCATCAAATCAAAATTCCTTTCTCTCACCTAAACAAATCTCAGTTTCTTCTCCACCTACTTCTGTTTCTGTTTCTTCGATTCCAAAATTTCTAGATCTCCTATATAAACTGTACCGCCTCTTTCTTCTTCATCAAATCAAAATTCCTTTCTCTCACCTAAACAAATCTCAGTTTCTTCTCCACCTACTTCTGTTTCTGTTTCTTTGATTCCAAAATTTCTAGATCTCCTATATAAACTGTACCGCCTCTTTCTTCTACATCAAATCAAAATTCCTTTCTCTCACCTAAACAAATCTCGCTTTCTTCTCCACCTACTTCTGTTTCTGTTTTTTTCGATTCCAAAATTTCTAGATCTCCTATATAAACTGTACCGCCTCTTTCTTCTTCATCAAATCAAAATTCATTTCTCTCACCTAAACAAATCTCAGTTTCTTCTCCACCTACTTCTGTTTCTGTTTCTTCGATTCCAAAATTTCTAGATCTCCTATATAAACTGTACCGCCTCTTTCTTCTTCATCAAATCAAAATTCCTTTCTCTCACTTAAACAAATCTCAGTTTCTTCTCCACCTACTTCCATTTACTGTTTCTTGATTCCAAAATTTCTAGATCTCCAATATAACTCTTTTCTTCTTCATCAAATCAAAATTCCTTTCTCTCACCTAAACAAATCTCAGTTTCTTCTCCACCTACTTCTGTTTCTGTTTCTTCGATTCCAAAATTTCTAGATCTCCAATATAAAATGTACCACCTCTTTCTTCTTCATCAAATCAAAATTCCTTTCTCTCACCTAAACAAATCTCAGTTTCTTCTCCACCTACTTACATTTATTTCTTCGATTCCAAAATTTCTAGATCTCCAATATAAAATGTACCGCCTCTTTCTTCTTCATCAAATCAAAATTCCTTTCTCTCACCTAAACAAATCTCAGTTTCTTCTCCACCTACTTCTGTTTCTGTTTCTTCGATTCCAAAATTTCTAGATCTCCTATATAAACTGTACCGCCTCTTTCTTCTTCATCAAATCAAAATTCCTTTCTCTCACCTAAACAAATCTCAGTTTCTTCTCCACCTACTTCTGTTTCTGTTTCTTCGATTCCAAAATTTCTAGATCTCCTATATAAACTGTACCGCCTCTTTCTTCTTCATCAAATCAAAATTCATTTTTCTCACCTAAACAAATCTCAGTTTCTTCTCCACCTACTGCATTTACTTTCTTGATTCCAAAATTTCTAGATCTCCAATATAACTCTTTTTCTTCATCAAATCAAAATTCATTTCTCTTACCAAAACAAATCTCGGTTTCTTCTCCACCTACTTCGCTTTGTTTCTTGATTCCAAAAATTTCTAGATCTCCAATATAACTCTTTCTTCTTCATCAAATCAAAATTCCTTTCTCTCACCTAAACAAATCTCAGTTTCTTCTCCACCTACTTCTGTTTCTGTTTCTTCGATTCCAAAATTTCTAGATCTCCTATATAAACTGTACCGCCTCTTTCTTCTTCATCAAATCAAAATTCCTTTCTCTCACCTAAACAAATCTCAGTTCCTTCTCCACCTACTGCCATTTACTCGTTTCTTGATTCCAAAATTTCTAGATCTCCAATATAACTCTTTCTTCTTCATCAAATCAAAATTCCTTTCTCTTACCAAAACAAATCTCGGTTTCTTCTCCACCTACTACATTTGTTTCTTCGATTCCAAAATTTCTAGATCTCCAATATAACTCTTTCTTCTTCATCAAATCAAAATTCCTTTCTCTTACCAAAACAAATCTCGTTTCTTCTCCACCTACTGTTTCTGTTTCTTCGATTCCAAAATTTCTAGATCTCCTATATAAACTGTACCGCCTCTTTCTTCTTCATCAAATCAAAATTCCTTTCTCTCACCTAAACAAATCTCAGTTTCTTCTCCACCTACTTCTGTTTCTGTTTCTTCGATTCCAAAATTTCTAGATCTCCAATATAACTCTTTCTTCTTCATCAAATCAAAATTCCTTTATCTTACCAAAACAAATCTCAGTTTCTTCTCCACCTACTGCATTTCTTTTCTTGATTCCAAAATTTCTAGATCTCCAATATAACTCTTTCTTCTTCATCAAATCAAAATTCCTTTCTCTTACCAAAACAAATCTCGAGTTTCTTCTCCACCTACTGCATTTATATTTCTTGATTCCAAAATTTCTAGATCTCCAATATAACTCTTTCTTCTTCATCAAATCAAAATTCCTTTCTCTCACTTAAACAAATCTCAGTTTCTTCTCCACCTACTTACATTTCGTTTCTTCGATTCCAAAATTTCTAGATCTCCAATATAACTCTTTCTTCTTCATCAAATCAAAATTCCTTTCTCTTACCAAAACAAATCTCGTTTCTTCTCCACCTACTGGTTTACTGCTTTCTTGATTCCAAAATTTCTAGATCTCCAATATAACTCTTTTCTTCTTCATCAAATCAAAATACCTTTCTCTTACCAAAACAAATCTCGCTTCTTCTCCACCTACTTTCATTTTTTCTTCGATTCCAAAATTTCTAGATCTCCAATATAACTCTTTCTTCTTCATCAAATCAAAATTCCTTTCTCTTACCAAAACAAATCTCGGTTTCTTCTCCACCTACTTTTTTCATCTTCTTCTCGTTTCTTGATTCCAAAATTTCTAGATCTCCAATATAACTCTTTCTTCTTCATCAAATCAAAATTCCTTTTCTCACCTAAACAAATCTCAGTTTCTTCTCCACCTACTTCTGTTTCTGTTTCTTCGATTCCAAAATTTCTAGATCTCCTATATAAACTGTACCGCCTCTTTCTTCTTCATCAAATCAAAATTCCTTTCTCTCACCTAAACAAATCTCAGTTTCTTCTCCACCTACTGCATTTTACCTTTCTTCGATTCCAAAATTTCTAGATCTCCAATATAACTCTTTCTTCTTCATCAAATCAAAATTCCTTTCTCTTACCAAAACAAATCTCGCTTCTTCTCCACCTACTTCATTTACCTTTTCTTCGATTCCAAAATTTCTAGATCTCCAATATAACTCTTTCTTCTTCATCAAATCAAAATTCCTTTCTCTTACCAAAACAAATCTCGCTTCTTCTCCACCTACTACATTTTGTTTCTTCGATTCCAAAATTTCTAGATCTCCAATATAACTCTTTCTTCTTCATCAAATCAAAATTCCTTTCTCTTACCAAAACAAATCTCAGTTTCTTCTCCACCTACTTCTTCTCGTTTCTTCGATTCCAAAATTTCTAGATCTCCTATATAAACTGTACCGCCTCTTTCTTCTTCATCAAATCAAAATTCCTTTCTCTCACCTAAACAAATCTCAGTTTCTTCTCCACCTACTTCTGTTTCTGTTTCTTCGATTCCAAAATTTCTAGATCTCCAATATAACTCTTTCTTCTTCATCAAATCAAAATTCCTTTCTCTCACCTAAACAAATCTCAGTTTCTTCTCCACCTACTTCTGTTTCTGTTTCTTCGATTCCAAAATTTCTAGATCTCCTATATAAACTGTACCGCCTCTTTCTTCTTCATCAAATCAAAATTCCTTTCTCTCACCTAAACAAATCTCAGTTTCTTCGATTCCAAAATTTCTAGATCTCCAATATAACTCTTTCTTCTTCATCAAATCAAAATTCCTTTCTCTTACCAAAACAAATCTCAGTTTCTTCTCCACCTACTTCTGTTTCTGTTTCTTCGATTCCAAAATTTCTAGATCTCCAATATAACTCTTTCTTCTTCATCAAATCAAAATTCCTTTCTCTTACCAAAACAAATCTCAGTTTCTTCTCCACCTACTGCATTTACGTTTCTTCGATTCCAAAATTTCTAGATCTCCTATATAAACTGTACCTCCTCTTTCTTCTTCATCAAATCAAAATTCCTTTCTCTCACCTAAACAAATCTCAGTTTTTTCGATTCCAAAATTTCTAGATCTCCAATATAACTCTTTCTTCTTCATCAAATCAAAATATGTGGCTTGTTTCTTAGTATTTTAGGAGATACTTTTCAGTTCTTAAGATTCATTGCTAGAAAATATGTGGTGGTTAGTTGTTGAATTTTAGGGTTAATTATGATGTTGTATGAAGACTATTTTCTTTTCTCAGTCTATTGTCTTGAGTGTTCATACTGGTTTTGGGAACACACATAGTATATGAAATAAGAGATTCTAGTAAAATGCTTTCAATTAGTTCAGCTTCCACATATTGTCTTTGAGGTTAATGATGTTTTGTGTGCTAATTTTCATTTGATTCGCTCATTTCATGTAGGTGTTTTCTAACAACATGGGAACAAAGTCTGAACCCATCATTACCAAGTGTAAGGCCAGTGAGAACTGGACTAAAGTAACATTCAAGCCTGATTTGGCTAAATTCAATATGACACATCTCGAAGCTGATGTAGTTGCATTGATGAAGAAGAGAGTGATTGACGTAGCAGGCTGTATAGGCAAGACCGTGAAAGTTGAATTAAATGGAGATAAGATTCCTATGAAGTCATTTGGTGATTATGAATCAAGGTAGTTTGCAGTATTACGTCGCTAACCAGGTGTCGATTCTCAGACGAAAGAAACCTTGACAACTCGTCAAGGTAGTTTTGGAACAAAATGTCAACTTTCACAGAGTTCTGAAAAAGGTTAGTGCTTGTGTTTGATGAGTTCCAATGACGCGTAGATATTTTGTTACTGATAGAGTTGGGATGTTTTCATATACTTCACCTGGTCTAATTCTCGCCTTTATGGTTCGGTGGCGAAGTCTGGAGTAGTAGAAAATCTTCTCTCTTGGGCAGATTTTAAGGCGAACAAAGATCTCGAAGAAAACCGATGGGTCAAAAAAGGAAAGGATACTTGGCATTCATAAGCTTGAGGATGCCAATGATGCGGAAAGCCACCTCTCATGAATGCACTTTAATTTTAGTCAAGGAGATTCGGCAAAGGCTCTTGTTTGTAAGTGTAAAAGTAAATTATCCATTAAATGTGTCAATCAATTAAAAGTCTATTATTGTAAATAAGAATCAAAACAAGGTGTGTGCGGATGGGTCAGGGTTTTTCTTGTGGGTCGTGACCACTTTGGTGTTTTCCCATTGAGAGGTAAATTGCTCAATGTAAGAGAAGCAAGTGACCAGCAAATTGAGGACAATGCCGAGATTCAAAGCATCAAGAAGATCCTTGGACTAAAACAGGGTGATGTGTATGAAAATGTTCAGAAGTTACGATATGGGCGTTTGATGCTAATGACTGATCAGGTATCATCATTTTTTTTTTTCAATTCTTAAATATCTTAATTTTCAAGCAACATCCTACTGCTTGTGTCTAACTTTTCTTTCTTTGGCAGGATCATGATGGTTCTCGCATTAAGGGTTTACTAATAAACTTCATTCATTATTATTGGCCTTCACTGCTGAAAATTCCCTCCTATCTGGTTGAATTTATAACTCCAATTTTCAAGGTATATTTGATGGTGATAAGCTTGCTCTAGGTTTTGAAGTACTGCTTTGATCAAATTTATGCAAATAGGGACGGATGAGAACTATAACCTAACTAGTTTCGCTTTTGAACATCTTATTCAGGTTACTCATAGAAAGAATAAGACTGTCATCCCCTTCTATTCGATGCCTGAATATGAGACATAGTTGGAAAGCTTGGGAGGGAGTTCAAAGGGCTGGGATGTCAAATACTATAAGGTTTTCTTGTTCTACTCTTAGAGTAATTCACAACTTGCACTAGCTTTATGCGTATCTCATGAATTATGGTTGGCGTTGGATCATTGCATGACTGCTCGCTTATTGTTTACGGGGTTGGGAACCAAGATTCCAAGGAAGGGAAGGAGTACTTTTGGACATAGGAAAGCATACAAAAGAATTTGTATGGGTGGATGAGCAAGATGGCGAGGCAATCGAAATGGCTTTTAGCAAAAAGAAGATAAAGGCCAGAAAGAGTTGGCTCAAACAATATAAGGTGAATACATCAGTTGAACTCGTGCATAAACCTTACAGAGAGCTTTTTTTTTTTTTTTTTTTTTTGATAAAAGAGTTTATTTGTGATTGTTTGCAGCCTGGAACTTTCCTTGATCGAAAGAGAAGTTAATTAAGTATAGTGATTTCGTCAACAAGGAGCTTATACGTTTTTCAATAGCCGATCTGCAGCTGCGTCTATCCTCGCTATGGTTGATGGTCTGAAACCAGGCCAAGGGAAGATTCTTTTCTGTTGCTTCACACGCAACAATTTTACCGTAGGAATGAAGGTTTCCCAATTTTCTGGTTACGTCTCAGAGCACACGGCTTACCATCATGGGGAAGGAAGTCTTGCCGGTTCTATAATTGGTATGGCACAGGATTTTGTTGGAAGCAACAATATTAACCTTTTGCAACCTTTGGGCCAGATTGGGACACTAACGAGGTGAATTAGCACACACTACTATACTACAATAATTTTTTATGCAGTTCTCCCACTCCTTTTTTTTGCTTAGCTCTTTCTGATGTGTTGTCTTCTCAGGGCGGGAGAGACCATGCAAGTGCTAGGTATGCTTATACCTGTCTATCCCGAATCACACGATTCCTATTTCCCAAGGAAGATGATATTCTTCTAGACTACTTTAACGAAGATGGTCGATCTGTTGAAGCCACATGGTAAGCTTTATGACCGTATCATGTTTTGAGTTTAGGATGTTAGTGGGTTCTTTGCTAATATATGTATTTTTTTGCCTTTCGGTATGTGCCTATTATACCTTGTTTTAGTTAACAGATGCGAAGGCATCCCGAAGATGCAGAAGAAGATGAAAGTGACAAAGGAGTATGGCTCGTGGTTATGCATATCTCGCTCACAATGGCTATAGGTAGTCGACAATTGAGATGTAGTTCGGGAACTTTGTAAAGAAAAAGAAAAGCTTGAAGTCAAGTGGCGAAGGCTGGAAAGTGCAACAGAGAAATCATTGTGGCTTAAGGATTTAGAAGCCTTTGAGATAGAACTCAATGTATGACTTTAATCTTAGCCCCTATCTTTGTCTCAGAACATGTTATTTGACGAATTATGGTTCGATTACGATTTCTAGTTATCTTTCTATAAATTTGTAGGAGCAAGATGCGCGTGATATAAAAGCAGAGGAGGAGAGAAAGGCGATGAAAAGCAAAGCGATGAAAGATGTTGGTATGAACGCAATGAAAACAGGCACCCAAAAATCCTAGGAAATATACAAAGAAAGCCAAAGCACCTCACCTCTACATTGCAGACCACCTACTTTTGCCATGGAGATTGGTATTCTATTGATTCTTGCACTGATTTCACTATTTTCTTTCATACACTGGCTCTTAATTTATGCTCATTATGTACAGACCCTTACATAGGACTATTTTTCTTTTGTAGATAATGTATCCGAGGTGCGGAAACCAAAGGGTAGAGGAGCTCCCAAGAAAGCTCCTGCAAAGTATATTTTTGTCGTAATCCGAATGCTCCATATTGTTTCTATTCATCATTCATTTGTAAACTAACACTTGTTTTTGTTTTTTCTCGTATGTTTCCGGCCAAGCCTCGCTTCAAAGTGACACCGATGAGGAGGATGACCTAACCACACTTATAGACTTTCATGGTCTATCTAGCTTTCGATTCTTCAATGTATAAAGGTAGTCTTAGTCACAGCCTTAGAGTGTATGTCACCACCATTTGATTCCAATACTTCTTTTTGAGGCATACTTAAATTTCATTTGTTTTATCTTCCATTTGTGTAGCTACGGATATCGAGAACAATGCTGCACCAACAAGAAGAAGCGTAGCAAACGAGCCTCTGCCGGCCAAAAAAAGACTACTACCGTGATTAGTACCGATGATGAGCAGATGTAAAACTATTTCTCGAAGAAGGGTCCGATGATGACTTTGAGCCACTCGCTCGTGCACTGCAGGCGAAAGAAGGCACCAAAGAAACCTCGCTGCTTCCAAGGCAACAAAACAAGTCATGAAGACCACCTACTTCTTCTAGGGAGATTGGTATTCTATTGATTCTTGCACTGATTTCACTATTTTCCTTCATACATTGGATTTTTATTTATGCTCATTATGTACAGAGACTTACATAGGACTATTTTTCATTTGCAGATAATATATCTGATTGGATTCATTGGAATTCCAATCTCCCTGTGATTGGACTCGATGATGAGCAAAATGAAAGTTACTCAAGGCGATGAGTTAGTGCGTCCGCACATACCCTTACATAGGAGGACTATGTTTGACCCGACTAAAGAAGGATATGATGATGAGTTTGTGCAACCTACCCGCACTGGACTGGAGGGCACAAGAAGGCACCAAAGAAAAACTTTGTTGCTTCCATGGCAATCAAAACAAGCTGCAGCACCCAGAAGAGAGGGCCAAGAAAGAAGCAAGTGACTCCGGAAAATGTTGGGATCTCACCAGAGAAGAAAGTCGAGGATTAGACAGTCTCCATTCAACAAGAAGAGTAGCTCCATAATGGGTAGAATTGGAGAAGGAAGTAGCATGGTAGAAATCTCTGTCGACCATCAAGAACAATTGGAATCTTCAAATGAAGTAGTAGCCCCGGTGAGAAGGCCATGAGAGCAAGCCGTAACGTCACCAAATATGTATTAAGCGATTACGATGAGCCTGCATTGATGATAAGTCGATTCGATGTCGCCGTGGATATTTCTTCCGAAGATGATGAGTAACTTGCAAAGTCATAAAGTGAGTGAACTGTTGTATGCGAAAGGGAAAGGGTTTTAGTATTCTCGGGTTATGTGTCGTACAGTTTATAATTTCTGAACTTTACTTTCTGTTGTTTACTTTGGGTCTGTTTTCTTTTGTCTAGTGACTTGAAGTATATTCGTCAGTAACTAGTAAACTACAAATATTAAGCTTTCACTATTAATCTACATAGGTTTGCCGCTGCCTGTATTTATTTTTGCCTTTTCTCTTGTTTGTGAAATGAATGTCATTGTGCACAATTGGAGTTTGTATGTGACTTGAATACGAACCCAAATGCTTTGTGCGCAATGATCGGTGGCTTGACCTCCCCTTTTTAGTAAGTGCGGAACAACCTAATGGCCGCTAAAGCTGAGGTATTGCACCACAGCACCTGTAATATGGTATTATCATACCTTTGTTTCAATTATGTCGTGTGAAGTAAAGCACCGATTTGGCATGCAAATTTTTCTTTTGCCTACCTAGAAACTTTGGGTCTCTCTCCCCATTGAAATTTGGGATTTTCTTTTTGCAGAACTTTGGTTGGTTGGTTGCTTATTTTAAAATGGCTCGTAATATAAAACATATCAATCAAATGTTTGAAGAAATATGTAAGGAAAAGGATAGCTTTCAGTTGTTGCAAAGGATTAGTACTTAGTAGTTCTATTGCTGGTCAACTTTGTAAACAAGAAACTGTAGCCTTTGTAGACGATTCAGAAATCTTTGGAAGGAAAACTGATCACTCAAACATTGTTGATTTGCTGATCAACTCATCAGCCGCCAAATAACCAAGTCGAGAAAATTTCTGCCATACCTATTGTGGGTCATGGGGGAATTGGGAAGACATAATAGTGGAACACTTTGAACTAAGAGTGTGGGTCTCTATATCAAATCATTTTAATTTCAATGAGATTTTAGGAGGTATCATGGAGTCATTACTAGAACTAAGTGTGATTCATCCCTTACTTCGGACACACCGGTAAACTTAGCTCAAGAACATCACTACAACAAAAACATACATGGATCACACTTAAAAAGTGTGATCTAAATACTTGGCAATCTGTGATCTTGCCAAGATAATCTAAAGGGTGATCTATAGATCACAATTCTTTTGCAATGAAAAGTGTGATCCTACCCTATGCAAAGAAATCAAAGTTTTGAAAAGTTGAGATCTAAAGACAGGGATTTATAAGACAAGGTTTTAAAAATTGTGATCTTTCATCTAAGTTTTCAACCCAAATTTACCCTTTACAAATAGTAAAAACAAAGATATTTCATTCCCGCACCGTGATTCAAATTAAAAACCGATGTAAACAAAATCCAAAATTATATATAAATGGCAAATAATGTCATTATATGCGAATTACACATTTTCTTTGAGTCTATCGATTTACTCGGATTAACTACACATCAAATTCTTAGATACGAGCATATATTATTCCTTACATGTCTAGCACCGATTTATCTCGGTCGGGTTCGAGCTTTACAACCTTGAGACCACAGAGAATGAAGTTAACTTTGAAAATCCCAAGAATACTTAATCCATAACAACCTCAAGACTAATGGGGAGTATTTTGCACGCCTTCTTCTGCAGAAGACCCTTCACTACCCTGCGAGTTGAAAAATCATAATCAAGTTCGTACAAGTGACCCATTCAAATTAAAGTCGATAAAGATAAAGAAAAAACACAAGAGAGCCATTAATGCTAGACTTACCGATGAACATAGACGGGGTAGATGGACAAGTGCCCGAGCACCATTTGCCTTTTTAATGACCGTAGGTTTAAGGATTCTTTATGACAATCAAAAGATTAATGACAAGAGATCGGATTTGACACTCTCAACCCGATGAGAAAAAGGTATTAGTCGCCGACTATATCGGTTTTATATTACAATTCTAAAGACAATCACTCGTTGAAGTGACGTTGCCGATGATCATACAGGTTGGATGAGTACCTCTCATAACCTCGTATCCAAGGACAAATTTGCAGATTAGATTGTTAAGTATATCTTATTCGGTGGATAAATTATCATCCACGGTATAGAGCAACCACTGAAAACAAGATAACAAGACAAAAACTAAAAGAATATTGAATCCAAACGCAAGACATAATATCAAATGCGATGGTAAGGAAAAAGGAGGATCACCGAAACTCATTTGCAAAACGCGATGTTCGGGCTGCCGCAAAAGATTCAAAAAAATCAACCAAAGTGAAGGTGGACCCTAATATTAACAACCGGACCCTAATATTAATAAATTATCAAGGTGTATGCAGGTTAGTGAACTAACAGAGATCAGCGGAATGTCCGCACACAATCATGAAAGGGCATGAAACATAATAACCTCAAAATGATGCACACAAGATTTCATTCAAAAGATGTACAAAGACTCGCCATCGCAAATTGTGAACTCGCAAACCTAATATTCTCTCCACCAAGATTGGTGTCGATTTTAATTTCACCATGGGTATCCTTGACAATCACGCAACGATATCAAATTGCTCAAATTAGATAAGAAGTCAACAATAAACTTAACTTCGGATAACTAATGTCAAATAAGGCCAGTGCCAACCTTTCTCTTCCCCGTGTATCTAACATTCTTCTCACCACCAAATGAATTTCAAGAAGACACTTCCTCTAGAAGAATCATGCATCACAATATCACGACGATTAACCCCATCCCAGACATAATCTCCTGGAACTTTGCTCTTCTCGCAATTTCATGTTTAATTTCTCTTAATTATCCACCTGGTTTTGTAAAATTAATTTATAATTGAAAAGAATTTGAGGAACAACGTAATACTAGGACACAAATTCACTACTCTTTTCGCCGAGAAACGCCTCCAAATCATCCCTGGCTTAATGTCGGTGCTTTCCATTACAAGCAAGAACCACTATATACTCCTACAAAGATACAACAATCAAAAAACAGGGGAACCTACAAGCTGAAGTGATTCGTGAAATAGAATTTAATACAACCGATGCAATCTAACTCCACATACAATCACACTTAACCCACAAGAACGCAAAACATGAGTATTGCTTTGCTTTGTAAACATCTCCTAAAGATTCCAACTACCTCTAAGCAACACCCGCTTTAGCGCCACATTACAGTTGTGAAGTACCTAATTAAGAGTTAAAATTGGATATTTTGAATAATCTATAAGGAAAAGAATATTAGAGTTTACGCACCATGCTCATAGTTCTGAATTGAACTCGGACAGAAAGTCAAATAAGCTTTCATAGATTCTTGATTTTACCGAGAAGACCCCGCTTCAAGTCCCGATAGTTATAACTTATAGAATTAATATGACTACATAATAACCATAAGATTACGAAAAAGCTTATATAGAGATGCATTACCTTAAGTAACTCCCATATTTTCTCGAGAAATACTATTCTCGCTCTTCTATTCGATTGGGATCTAATTTATCCTATAAAGTTGAAGGAAAACAAACTCTGGTTAAGCAAGATTATAGCATAATCAAACAAATCTTTCTAAAATTTATAGGCAAAAACATACCTAGTGAGCTTGATAAGCTTCAGATTTTCAACCGTATCTGAATAATAGAAGAAGAAAAGGTAAGTAAGCACGTAGTACAAACATATTCAAATATATAGCCAACAAGTTTCAAGAGAAAAGGGGCCATTAGAAAGAACAAGCTCAGACTTTTCCCAAGCACTACAAGTAAAATCAAGCAAATATGTCAACCACTAACTCGAGAAATGAAGAACCTCAAGATCCACAACACCTTTTACACTCGATTTCACCGGAGTCCAAAGCCAGGGCTCCCATTGCCGATACAATCCACAACCCACATTATAGTTCATGATACGGATAACAAGAGGCGTATAAGAATAAGAGAAAACAGAGATAAACTGTTTGAGTCCTCTACCATCACTTTGAATTCAAACCAGTTCCTCGAAAAGGTCCCACTGTAAACAAGTTGTTCTCCTCGTCATAATTTTGGACAGTAAGTTTGATAGAGACTATCAATAAACAAGTTGTTCTCCTCGTCATAATTTTTGGTAGTGAATTTTTGGAGATATCTACTTTGCTACTTTGCAAACTACAAGTTACTGATTTGAAACTGCAAGAAGGCTACTTTTAACAAATACTTGAACTCCAGTAAGAGTTTACAACTCAAACACAGACAACATAGACCACATTCTCGCTGGACCTCATTCGATAAATTTCTCAACTAAACCAAACCAAATCAAAGTAATTCACAGCATCAATCAAGAGAAACACCATGAAAACAACACGTAAAGAAATAAAGTACACTTACATACCTACAATTTGGACTACAAGAGGTAGCGTGATTATAATTCCATGACAGAAACACTTCATATCTACATCATTTTCCATTTGTACACCTATGAAGCAAATAAAGCAACAAAAATCAAGCAAATCATGGAATTAATATAAGGAACTAAATCAAATTATGTTATAAACAATGTCAGAAAATCCGATGCTTGCCAATACATACAAATACGTTACACATAACGTACAAATTCTTGTAGAACACACCCCTTAAATCAAGGCTGGACTAACCCAACTAAAGAGTAGAGAGTTAATGTAGCCTTAGATACCGATGAACTACTTGTTAAACCCTTGGAAGACTGAGAGAACAATGCAACGGAGTTTCACACAATCGAGAACACAAAATTGAGACTATAAAGAAATAAAGTAGCTGCTACTTGTCATCAAATAATAACCCTAAGATGAATTTTCTTCTCGACCCAAACAATTTAACACCTTCCCTGCTTTGATAGTATTAAACAATTGGTCTCGAATCAAAATTAAATCTGAAACATGCATGCGTCCTGTAATTAGGATTTAGGAGAAACGGAAATCAAACTACAAGGGAAAAGGAGAGAGAGAGAGTACCTTATACTAATTCATCAAATTAACCACGTATGTGTAAACAGAAGGAACTTCTAGCTAATTCGTGGAAAAAAAAACTCCATCTATGCAACCAAATATAACATTAGAACCCTAATTCCGATTGAATACTTAGGGTAATTGCAACATAATAACAAAATTAGAGGATTAAGATATGCGTTTCTTTAAATAAGGAACTGTTTCTTCAATGAAGATATCAATCGAACCTTAACCTTTGAGTTCGAAGTGAACTCAAAACTCAAATTTCTCTATCGATTTTGAAAGTATGAGAATATTGATCTTCGTTAAAACAAATGAATCGAATAATCAAGATGACATTCAGAATTTTCTGGTAAAGTTTTTCTTTGATTTGAATCTAAATGGTGAGTTAAAATCTAGGATTTCAATTTTTGTGGAGAGGGGAGACGAAACGAAAGAGGAGAGAGAAAAAAATCAAAAGAAATGGATCGATAATAGAATTTGTCGTTGGCTTCGATATTTTACCTGGCTTGATTGGGGTATACCCAAACTAATTGGGGTATATCCAATTTTAAAGGGACACTTTTTGTGGGTTTTAGGGGGAGTCCTAATGGGTAAGTTACAAAACTACCTTTACCCATTAATAATCTTAATTACCCTAAATCGATTTTATTCTCTTCATTTCATCTTCCCTCTTCTTCTTCTCCTCCCCACCATACCGACCCCCACCACCACCACCATCAAAAAACTCGACGATCAATTCGTTAAAATTGTCGATTCCAAAACTCCGATTAATCTTCATCAATGGATCCGCGAGGGCAAACAAATAGAAAGCGCAATGAATTCAATCCCGAAATTGCAAAAATAGTTCAACAAAAAAGTGAAGAAAAAACCGTCGAGAAGGAGAAATCGAAGCAAGAAAAGCGAGAAATGGTGCGATTAAGAAAGTAAGGGCCTACTTAAACTCACTCTAGTACTTCGATTTCATGTTTGCATGTCAAATTAGGTCAGAAAATTCGAAATTTTGAATTGGCAGTTGCGACGCCGGCAAGGTATTTTGTTATCGACCTTGCCGGATTTTCATAGTTAGGGTTTGGCCGGCAAGCTATAAGGTTGAAGAACTTGCCGGATGTATAGTTTCTGTAACTACTACTAGCAGGGCCGGCAGGTTATTCAATTGTATACCTTGCCGGTGTCAGTTTTTTTTTAATGAAGCCGACAATTTTTTGTTTTTTACTCTGCCGGCTGCTTCTTTTGAATGTTTCCTGATGCCTAGAGTTTTTTAATCCGGAAGGGTATTTGTATAAACCCATGCCGGCGGTTTGTCACCAGCAATGTATGTGTAATGGACCTTACCCAACTGTATAGTGAAAATTTATTGTTTCTACTGTGTACATTTTTGTTGGGAGCCGGCGTGGTAAATCAATCCAAACAAACTGGAACTTGTATGTAGCCAAACTTAGAGTGCGTGATAACACAAGTCCTAAACCCTATCAAACTTTCTGAACCCAGCTGGTAAACGGGTTTATATATGGGAATTTCTTGTATTCTTGTAAACAAAACTTTTTCCGTCAGCCCTACAAATATTCGGTTCTCATATTACCACCAACCACCAATCTCGAGAGTTCTGTGCCCTAGTTTCATCAACTACAAATTAAGGTCTCGATGGATCTCCCAGACGAAATCATATCGGATATTCTCACCTGTTTACCCGCCGAACAAGTTTTGGATTGCAAATTCGTATCCAAAACATGGAGAAACCTTATTCAGCATCCATTGTTCTCTAAGATGCACTCAGATCGTCTCATTAAACGTTCTGCAGCAGCAGCTTATTCTACTGCTGGTAAGTTGGGTTTTCTTGCCTTTACAAGTAGGGATCAACTTTACTATTTTGATTATATTAAGAATCATGAGACGGCTAAGATCGATAGAATTAGAAGGATTAATCTAACACCTCCATTCAATTGCAAAACTTTTCTCGGTTCGTTTAATGGTTTGATATGTCTAAGGGGTCGGAAAGAGATTTTTTGTGTTTATAACCCCATGACAAAAGAGTATGTTATTCTTCCTCAACCTAAGATTAATTTTGCAAAGCATAAGAAAAGGTGGAATGGATTTGGTTATGTTCCTTCCACCAATGAGTACAAAGTTGTTTTGATGTCTAAAGTGCCAAATTTTGTAGAGGTCATGGTGTACACTCTTGGCAGTGGTAATGGTTGGAGAAACCTTGGAAAATTCAAGATTGTAATGAACTATGTTTTCAAAGGACATGGTATCTTTCTGAATGGTGCTCTTCATTGGATGCACTCAACTGGGAGTTTGATTCTGGTTTTGATTTAGCTGATGAAACATTTCGTGAACATCTTTGTCACCTCCTCCGCAATCGCAATCATCGTTGTTTAGAGATTTAGGAGTTTCGGATGGGTTTTTATTTTGTGGAAATGCAGGTACATATTACACTTCTAACAATAATTGGGTTAATGATATATGGCTATATAAAAAGAAGAATGAAAATGATGAGCATCAGGAACAATACCAGTCGTCGGGATGGAAAAAAGAGTTTAAACTTTGGGATGGACAACAACCATTAGCCTTTACCAAGAGTGGTGGTTACTTAATTTATGGTTCTAACTATCTCTATAATTATAACCCAAAAGATGTATCCTCGGAAAGGCGGGTGGATTTTGATGATAATGAAATATTTCGTCAAATATTCTCTCACAAGAATACTTTTGTTTCTTTAAAAGAACTAGGTGAAGAAGGTGCAGAGATAGTGCAGGCAGTAAAAACTAAGAAGCGAAAAGGCCGTGATTAGCCAAGCAAGTAGCTGCTCATAATTCGACGATATCTCTGGGTTACATACATATATATATGAACAGGCAATCTTCGTCTAGATTTGAAGAAATTTTATATATGGGTTGCTGCAGATTGAAATTGGATAATGAAAAACCATTCTGCAATTCTAATGTTACGGACATTATCCCTTTAATGAAACTTTCCATTGGCATTATCTAAATACTGATGTTCCCATTAGTCTGTTTATCTATTTCGACTTCAATATTTTGTGTTTGGTTAAGATATATTGATTTGTTAAATTGTGAACTTTGTTAGTCACCTGATCTAATTTCGTCAGTGATTTTGATGAACATATACTTTTATTTTTGTACACTAGATTTAAGTATAAGCAGGAAAAGTCATGGAGAGTGAGAGCTGTCGGTAAATCTATTTCTTCATACTTCTTAACGGGATTCGGATTTGATTTTTTCTTAAATTTTCGTCTAGTGTTTTGATGATAGTCTCCCTGTCATATTGCATAATCCAAGTTCCCCAAGAACAATAGAATAGAGTCAAGTAGGCAGGGATCCCCGTGATAATAACAAGGTACGGTGCATGCATTCCTATTAGTAGAGAACAAAACTGTATTCATGCGAAGTTAGTTTGTGATTAAGAATGGTATATGTTCTAGAACACCTAACTACATTAGGCAACAGATGCTACTGCTAGTTTATTTTATTTATTCAGGCAAGAGTGTATGTCTAAAGAATGGTAATCAAGAATGTAAATTTGCATTAGCTAAGGATAAGATTTTATTTTATTTATTTATTTATTTTTTATTTTTTTGATCGAGAAAGAAGAGATTTATTGAAAAGAGGAGAAAAAATTATAATCATAAGTTACAAGCAAAAAGGAATACTCAGGTGTGAAAAGAGACAACAAGGGGATACATTCCAATCATAATGGATTGGAAGTGAAAGGAACAATAATACCACATCTTTGTGTTAATGAAAGATGTTATCTCAGGAGAAGATGCAGTAGTCTAATCTGAAGTCGAAGTTTCTTTTAAAGGCTAAACTCCATGCAAGAATAGACTCTTTAACATCGACACTTACTTGAAAATATGACTGGATTTTTCTTTGGAAAATTCTTGGGTTACGCTCATTCCAAATCGCCCAGAGAATGCTAGGGCGGAACCAAGTCCCAAATCAATTTAGCTAGGGATAAGATTGAGGCGCTCTCATAGCAAATTCGGCCCTGCTCATTGGTGCAAACTTGCAAACTCATACATTGAGAGTGCCTTCGCAGATTGTAAGCAGTTGAACATTTGGTAAGGATTCAAGTTACGGATATACGTACACTGATTTACATTAAAACTTTTTAAATGAGTACTGGCCTCACCTTGAAACAAGTATGGAAAAAACAAATAAAAATAAGACTTTCCTAATTTTTTGAGAAATCCAATTCCTTGAAACCCAAGTTTTGAATATTTCCAATCTACTTTTAACCAAACCTTAGTATGGATTTCTATATTTTGTAAACAAACACATCTTCTAATCTTTATGAAGTTGGGTTTTCCATCGGCTCTATAAATATATTCTCAGTTCTCACATTACTTGTACCATGCGCTCTATCTCTATGCAATTTTCGGTTTTCTTCAACAACAAAGGGAATTTGAAAACAGAACACAATATTTTGGGTGAATGATTCCACACTTCAACTGGTGAAAGGAGAACAATTATATAGTGATTACATGCCCTTTTTACTAGGGTTACAGAGATATTTTTGGATATGTAATTATAGAAAATATATTTACAATAATTCCATATCAATCTATAACGTAATACAAATTATTGATATTTGATTGATACATGATTTTCTCTTGGAAGGCTGTTACCATCCCGATGAGCTGTATTCCTAACACCCCCTCAAGTTGTGCATGAGTGGTCGAATGCTCAACTTGTCTCTCGAAACTCAAATCTTACAGAAGCAAGACCCTTCAAAGATGTCAGCTATCTCGATCTTTTGAGGAAATGAACTTTACCGGTAGTCTCTTGGTTGCAACTCTTTCTCATACAAAATGATAATCAATTTCAATGTGTTTCATTCGTGCATGAAAGACCCATTCTTTGTCGGATAAGTCGCACCCAGATTGTCACACCACAATGTTGGAGCTTGTACATGCAATGCCTAGTTTATTCAATAGTGACTGAAGACATATCAATTCTGATGTAGCTATGGCTATGCCTCTATACTCAGCCTCAGTGCTTGATTTAGAGACCGTTTTTTGCTTGCGTGCACTCCACGAGATAAGATTACTGCCAAAGTAAATACCATAGCCACTAGGTTATCTTCTATCATCTAAACCACCCAATCGCAGTCCGAGTAGGCATGAAGTGTTTTATATGTTAAGCATGTAAAACTAAACCATAATGCACCGCATATTTGAGATATCGTAGAATCCTCTTAACTAGATCCCAATGCTCAACAAAAGGATTATGCATATACTAACAAGACCTTGTTGACTACTACCGTAATGTCTGTGTCTGGTGAGATGAAGATATTGTAAAGCCCCACAAACACTACGATAAAGAATAGGATCCTCAAATTTTACACTTCCTTGTTTATTGATTCTCGACATTTCTTGAAGTGGTGTAGGACTGTTTAGCAAAGATTCATTTTTGTTCGTTTGAGTAGATCAACAACATACTTCTGTGACCAGGTATCAACTGAAGTGCCTTGATGAATGACTTCTATGCTAAGAAGTAACTTAGGTTCCCGGATCTTTTACTTTGCAAAAGACATAGCTCAAATTAGTAATAAGATTGGTTATAAGAGCATAGTTTGAACTCGAGATGATAATGTCATCAACGTAGATGAGTACATATGTAACTCCTTTCGATGCTTGTTGTATAAAGAGAGAACTATCGAAATGGAGCCTTTGAATCACAATGTAATGAGAAAATTACTTTTAATTTGGAAAACCATGTTCTTGGAGCTTGTTTCAACCCATAAATCGATTTATTGAGCTTACAAACATGATTTGGATAGTCAGATTGACATATCCCTTTGGTTGCTT
This sequence comes from Papaver armeniacum, assembly GCA_023531295.1. Classification (NCBI taxonomy): domain Eukaryota; kingdom Viridiplantae; phylum Streptophyta; class Magnoliopsida; order Ranunculales; family Papaveraceae; genus Papaver; species Papaver armeniacum. The sequence goes on along the minus strand of JAJJWW010015729.1, from coordinate 12,134 downwards.
CATATATACAACAGTTAACTCACCATGCAGAAATGCATTTTGGACATCTAATTGCTTCATCGTCCAATTTTGAGCCACAACAATTGAGAGAACAAGCCATATTGTGCTAGGTTTTATCACTGGACTAAATGTTTCATAGTAATCAAGTCCCTCACGCTGATTATATCCTTGTGCTACCAATCTGGCTTTACGTTTGTCAATTGACCCATCAACTTTTTCTTTGACACGAAACACCCATTTTGAACCAATCATATTCATCCATTTCTCATATGGAACATAACCCCAAGTTCCGTTGCGAATGTGAGCATTAATTTCATCATCCATGGGTGGTCTCCATGTTAGATCCTTTGAAGCTTCAGTATAAGATGTTGGAGATGTAACATGGGTTGTCTGTAGTGGATATTTAGTTGCGTGCAGACACAACTTCTGTATAGGCTTTCAAATGCCATCTCGAGCTCGTGTGACCATATGATGCTGCTGAATTTGCGGTTGAGTTTGAGAAATAGTGCTTTCAGCTGCTACTGATGAAGTACCAGGTAGTATTATCCATGGGTTGATCAATGACTGGAGATGATACTTCTGGCAGGCTAGAGGGCAATGGTGAGGATATTATAACTTCAGTTTCAATAGATGGTGATGCTGGTTGGTCAAATTCAAGTGATGCACTAGAAGATGGAACTGATAAAACAGATGAGCTTAAAAGCTTTGTAGTGAGTGATTTATGTGTGGAGTTAGGAGAATTTACCTGTTGCCTGACAGCAAATGAGAAGCTTGTTTCCACAAATTTGACATGTCGAGAGATATATAGCCTGTTGGTTGAAACATGTAAGCTTAAATAGCCTTTGTGAGCACTACTGTACCCTATAAAAACACATGGTAAAAATCTTGGTTCAAGTTTGTTTGAGACATATGGTCTAAGACATGGATAGCATAAACATCTAAAAACTCTAAGAGAGGAGTATTCAGGAGTTTTGTTAAACAATAGCTCTAAAGGAGATTTAGACTCAGTTTTTGAAGCTGGGATTTTATTGATGAGGTAACATGCAGTTGTGAAAGCATCGAACCAAAGAGGATTTTGACATTGAGGCATGGAAAAAAGTGCTAAACCTGACTCTGTTATATGTCTAATTCTACGTTATGCAAGACCATTTTGAGCTGATGTATGAGGGCATGAAAACCTGTGGATAACTCCCGAGTTATTGAGAAAAGCCGTGAACTTTTTAATTTCTCCTCCATTGTCTCGATGAAAGACTTTAATCTTGAGATCGCTTTGATTCTCAATGAGTTTTTTGAATTGAATGAACACATGAAATGCATCTGATTTACGAGTTAGTGGATAGATCCATGTGTAGTGTGAGAAAGCATCCATAAGCAGAAGATAATATCTATAACCATTTCTAGATAAATAAGGAGATGTCCATAAATTTGACATAAGTAAGCTTAATGGCTTATCTATTACAAGACTACTATCCGGAAAGGGAAGTTTATGACTCTTGCTCACATGACAAGAATGACAAAATTCAAACTTCTTATTTGAAACTGGAAGGGAAAGGTTTTTAATGACTCGAAAAACAAGACGGAGCATTGGGTGTCCGAGACGTTGATGCCATAGTGTTGGTTATTAGAGCAGCTAGAGTTGGATTGCTAATTTCCCGAACACTATCAAATATGTAGAGCCCATTCTTACTCCTGCCTTGCAACAGTGTTGTCATGGTTTTGAGATCATTTACATCAAAGAAATTGGAGTGAAATTCAAAATATATATTATTATCTTTACGATTTTTGAAACAGAAAGAAGATTTGCTTTTATGTCAGGCACATGAAGTATATTGTTGAGATGAAAGGATCGGTTATTATGGGTAAAAGAAGCATTACCAATATTTTCAATGTGTAGAGCATTTCCATTTCCCACACGAACTTGTTCAGTTCCATCATATTCATGCTTGATGTTCAGATTGTTGAGATATGCGGTCAAGTGATGAGTTGCTCTTGTCGGTCACCCAATTGTTATCGGCATGACCACCGAGTAAAGCAAGATATGCAAATAGTTCTCCTCTTTGTGGTGCATTGTTATCTTTGCAAAACCAGCAGAAACTTGCATTGTGATTTTTACGATTGCAGATTCGACATCGTCCCTTGACCTTGATCCCTCCTAGGCGTTGATTATATTGATATTGGTTACTAAAGCCTTGATGATTTGGGGATCAATTTGGTTGAAACTTTTTCGACTCTTGCCTTTGATATGGTCGTGCGGCGGATGAAGAGGCAATGTTTGCTAATGGTTGTTGAAGTGTTGCCATCTGTTGTTCAAGTCTCAAATCATATGAGAGCAGATGCGCATAGAATGAATCCATGACTATTTTTTCAATAATGCCAACGAAGGTAACAATTGCATCGTATGCTTGATCTAGTCCACTGAGTATGGACTCCTGCATATCAGCTTCTTCAAGTGTACTTACTGATGCTGCAAGAGCATCAAAAAGTTGTTTAGATTTTGAAAAATATTCATGCATGGAGCTATTACCTTTCTTAAGATCATTAAGTCAAGTCTTTTTAGATTCCTCGGATGTGCTCTTGTTTTAGGAGCATATCGTTTTTCCAAAGCATCCCAGACCTCTTTTGATGAGGTTAAACCAGAGACTCGACCTAGAACTCCTTCAGTAAGGGATGATAATATCCATCCTAAGAGAATCTGATCTTGTTCTTCAAATTTGGCATATGCAGGATTTGGGGTTTCTGGTGAATCTGGTTCTGTGCCAGAGATAGTTGGTGATGGTTTTTTTATAATTTCCATTCACATAACCCTCTAGTCTATAGCCCTTCGGTGAGTGGCATAAACTGGGTTTAAAGAATATAGTTGGTGTCTGTGAGTTTCATGTTAATCAGATGATTACCATGAATGGTATGAAGAGTTGAGGTTTCTGGTGCTGCCATTGATTTTTATTTTTTTTGTTGAAAAGAAGCGCGGATATGGATCTTTCTCTGGTGATACCAAAACAAGAACACAATATTTTGGGTGAATGATTCCACACTTCAACCGGTGAAAGGAGAACAATTATATAGTGATTACATGCCCTTTTTACTAGGGTTACAGAGATATTTTTGGATATGTAATTATAGATAATATATTTATAATAAATCCATATCAATCTATAGCGTAATACAAGCTAGTGATTGATACTTGATTGATACGTGATTTTCTCTTGGAAGCTGTTACCATCCTGATGAGCTGTATTCCTAACATTTGATGGATAATTTCAATGTTCTTCTGGTGGAAATTAAATGGGATATTTTCGCTCGTCTACCCACCGAATTAGTTATCAAATGCAAGTTAGTATATATCTAAACATGGAGAAATTTTATTAAGCATCCATCATTCTCTCAGATACACTTGCATGGTCTAAGTCATTACGGTGATGATTCTGGTAAGTTGAGTTTCCTTGCCTTGGCTGAGAATGATCAACTTTATAATCAACTTTACTATTTCTAATATACTGAGAATCATAAGAAACCCATTGATAGAATAAAAAAGATCAATCTAACATCTCCTATTACGAATAATAGTACCTTTGTTGGTTCTTTCAATGGTTTGATCTGTGTTCGTTATTGGGATAATCGTTTTTGCATTTGTAACCCCATGATTCAAGAGTATGTTATACTTCCTGAACCTAATGAACCTAAAATAGACATTGGTCATCTGGATTTGGTAACCTTCCTTCAACTGACGAGTACAAAGTTGTCATACTGTTCAAAGAACTGTGTAAAAAACCCAACTCTGCAAAGGTCATGGTATTTGTATACTCTTGGTAGCGGCAACGGATGGAGATACGTTGGACAGTTTTATTCTAGACCTCTTGGATCCAGAGGGTCCTTTGTGAACGGAGCTGTTTACTGGAGTCACATTACAAGAGGGGTGATTGTGATCTTCGATTTGGCTGATGAAAGCTTTGGTGAGCAGTTTTCACAACCCGATTCGCCACTGTACACGGATTGGATGGGTCATACTTTAGCTGAGTTTTTGTTGTATACCAAGAAATACCATCAAAACAGCGGACGAACATCTTGTGACGGATGGCGCCTATATAAAATGAAGAATGATAATCATTGCATGAGTTGGCTTGAGTTTGAGGAAAGTCACCAGTCGTCAGGTTTGAGTCGTTTGACTAAAAAGTTCATGGTACTTCCCGGTGATGAAATACTAGGTATTACAAAGAGTGGAAGCGTTTTAACATGCAATTTGGTAAAGTATTGCGCCCCTATACAAAAGAAATTCATCTAGTTTTCCCTCACAAAAACACGTTAGTTTCGTTGAAAGAAATAGGAGAGTGGGAGAGGAAGTTGCAAAAGTAATGGAGTCGATTAAAATTAAGAAGCAAAGAAGCCGTGATTAGCCAAACAAAGAGCTGATGATCTGTGTCTAGATTTTCAAAGAAATATAATATACGGGTTTCTGCATGTTGAAGTTGGATAGCAAAGAACCATTTCGCAATTCTTTTCAATTTAATTCTTTTTCATGCAAAGAGGAATTTTTGTTTTAAGTAGTAGGAAAACTGTCTAACAATAATTGATTCTCTATTACTCTTTGAGGACATTCATACCAGGCATTAGTAATGCCATATATATGTTCTACTGAACTTGGCAAGTTTGTCTGCTGCATATCTTATGAAAGGGTGTTTCACACACATCTCACGTCCTACTCCCAAGTTTTACTAAGATGAATTAAAGGATTCCAGATATACCTTGGCCAATGAACTTTGGTAGTCCGAGTTTATTCGCTGGCCAATGAACCTAAGATTTTACCTGGTCAGTATAGGTCCAGGAGGATCGGACACCTTCCTCGGTCAATGAGTACAAAATTGTTTTAATGTTATAAAGTGCTGCCCAAATTCGTAGTGGTCATGGTACACTCTTGAAGTGGGCCAAGTGGCAATGGTTGGAGACATTACAACTTCAGTTTAACTATGTTTACAGAGGACATGGCATCCTTACAAATGGAGCTCTTCACTGGATGGACTCAACAAGTAACTCCATTCATGATTCTAGTCTTGCACACCACCTCCTCTGCCAACATGATGCAGTTCTTTAGATAAATAAAACAAGTTAAATTGAAATTAGGCACTTCCTCGCTAATTGCACGCCTTCCTACATGGCAAATAGACGTGGCAAGCAGATGTGGATTAATGGCATCACACGTCACTGATATGGGATAAAGGCAAATAGATAAATAAAACAAGTAAATTGAAATTAGGTTCAATACCAAGCATGGGTATCACAGTAGCAGATGGTAATTCATTTTCTGAAATTTATAATAACTCAAAAGCATTTGGATGATACATATGACCATCTTGATGACCACAGAAAAATAGAACCACATGAGCATGTTGCCATCATATAAGAATTGTTAAGGACTTCTCTAACCTATTTTTGGAAATTGGGTTTCCCATCAACCCTATAAATATATTCCGTTCTCACATTTTTTTTTTTTTTTTTTTTTTAATTTTTAATCTTTTGAGACCTCTCCCATTTTTTATTTTCTGAGACCTCTCCCAAGTTCGGCTTTCTGGTCGGAAAATTCTGCTTTCTTCTCAGCAACAAGGGTATCAGATGGGTAATTTCAACAATCTTCCCACCTAGATTATACCTGATATTTTGTTTCTTTTTTTACCCGCCGAATCAGTTTTAAGTTACAAGTTAGTATCTAAAACATGGAGAAATTTTATTCAACATCCATCTGGCTTAATTCTTAAAAATGCCACTCTTGGAAATGGGTTTCCAAAGTGCCACCCTAACTCCAAACCCACCAAAAATGCCACTATATGACATTTATGCCCCTAACAATGGAGGACCCTAAGTAGTTTACTATTATTTCTAACTTTTAAAAACTAAAATAAGTGGTTTCCTTGTGGTTTTCCATGCAAGGGTCCAGTAGAGAGGGTCCGGACTCTTTACTGGACCTTATGATTTTATTAAAAAAATATTAGAATTTGAATAAAAAATTAAAAATCAATTTTTTTTATTTTTATATAAGTATCGTCAGTCCCGTGATTAAGGTCAAGACTCTCTACAGACCTTAGAGGACCTCAAAAAGCTTTTCATTGAAAATAAAGATATTAAAGTAAGACAGTTTTTATTAATATTTTATTATTAGGGTCCAGTTAAATGTCCAGACTTCTTACTGGACTCTTAGGATAATATTAAAATAACCTTGTTAATGGAATTAAATAAGGTTTCAAGTAGGAGGATCAAAGTCAGGACCTTTCGATCCAGGTGAGGACCTTTCAATCCAGGGTGAGGACCTTTTTTCCACCACGCCAGGTAGGTGCCAAGTAGGAAAATAAAAGTCAGGACCTTTTGGATACATGGTAGGGACCTTTTCTCCACCGGGCCACCTAGGCGCCCAGTGTAGGTGCCAAGTAGGATAATAATAGTCGGACCTTTTGATCCATGGTAGGGACCTTTTCTCCACCAGGCCACCTAGGCGCCAGGTAGGTGACAAGTATTATGATCGAAGTCGGGACCTTTATATTCGAGGGTGAGGACCTTCTCTTTACTCCACCCCTTACACCCCTGTTACACAGCACAATAGTTGTGAGATAGGTTTTATTTAAATATTTTTTAAAATATAATATTAAAAGCTCTCTGTTATTGGTTAATTTGGGAGGCAATGATTGCCGTGTGTAAACTTTCTATTGGTCAATTTGCGCGGCACCTTTCAACAAAACTTTACCCTCATTGTTTCTTCTCCCTGCTCTTCCATCTTCTTGAGGTTCTACTGCTCTATCAGGATCACCTCTTCTTATTAGTCTTGATCTATATCTTAGTATTCTTTTCTTCTTCTTCTTTCACCATCTTATACTTTTCTTGTCTTTCTTATTGTGCTCATATCATGGCAGCTGCTACACCATGAAAGCTAGGTTTTATATTTTACTAATCATCCAACTGAGATAGAGAAGGAAATTCTCTTCCAACTCTCATTCCTGAACCATCTTTTCAAACGAGAATCAAAAAACCCAAACATTTGGTGATAGAATATCACTAATAGAACCACCAATTCTGAGATTTTGTGGCCTAGTGCGGCAAAAGTCAAGCAATTGATTGAACTGGAATCGAAGGAACGGAGAAAAGGAATTTGGGGTTTTGGTAAAGAGGTAGTTTCTCGTTACCCTTTTCTCCGTTTTTAGAAATCCATCGCCATTCACTTGCAAATATACAAACTTGGATTCAATTTCGTAGTATTTATTCTCATTTTAAAGCTTCCCATCTCTCAATTTCAGTTCTACACCATGAAAGCTAGGTTTCAATAGGTGAGCTTAACTTTTAGCTCTTTCAAATTCGATATTAAATTTTGGTTAATTTCAATTTCAAACTCAAAGTTAGGGTTTTTAAATATGTATTGGGGATTTATTCAATATGATGTTTATTTATATAGTTTACAAGTCAAATAAGGTATGGGTTATCTTTAATTTTGTGGTTTGGTTACTTAATTTATGTAGGGTTCATGATACGGGATGATCTTAATTTTGGCCTCTGTTTATTTAGGATGTGTTAACTTTGCGACTAAATTTTTTATGGTTAGGTTTACAGGAAAATCGTTGGTTGAAATAGGCATGCGATCTAGTAGATCATCACTATTTGTAATCAAGGGTTAAGTTGTGTGATTTCAATGTTCATTTAGGAATTGATTGGTAATTCACTTTTTTGCTTAAGAAGTTTATGTTGTATATAACTGAGAGTATGTTTTTGTGAAATGCGTTGCTTTTAGAACCCTAAATTGTTGTCGCCATAATGATAAGCAAAGTGTTCTCATCCACTACAATGGTGAATGGTGCACAAAGAAGGTAATGATGACTACAAAGGTATGACACATCTTGCGGTGGTACCCGATAAGTACACTTTTGAGGATGTGAAGAAGAGAGCAATGGATGTTTTAGGTTTCTTGCACAAACCTTGTTTTGATGTGTATGGCCTCATAGATGTCCAGGAACCGTATTTAAGCAAAGGATTAAGATTGTTAGTGAAGAAATGTTGATTTTTATGTTGGCCGACATGTGAGTCCCAAGCTTTTACACAATCAAATATGGAGAAGAAGTAAAAGTATATATTCCTCCCCAGTAACTCCCAAAACAACTACTGGAGATGACAAAGATCCAAGATGCTTCCCCACACTCCCTTGACCTCTTAACAATCTCACGTTGAGTTCCAGTGAGGATTATCATTCCAAGAATGAAACCGCCAAGGGAGATGGTGGTGTTAAAGGTATGTTTATTTGTCCCTCTTATTATTGTACTTTTGTATTATGTTTGTCCCGACCAAATAGTCACACTAATGTTGAATGTTTTATTTTATCGGAGTACTAGTGGTCAAAGGCTAGGAGATGTCTTGAACCCGAATGACTCCATCGGCCAAGAAACTCCGTTGTCTTCATGATGCGCCAACAACTCGGTGCTTGGTGCTGGATATTCCTAAACCCCAAAGGATATGAAGTACACCCATCTACGTGTGGGTAACACTTTCAAAAGCAAAGGGAGCTGAAACTTATACTTGCAATAGCCAAAGTAGAAAGAAATTTTGAGTACATAGCTTGTAAATCCAAAACGGAGGTTTATTGCCAAATGCAAAGACAAGACATGCGAGTGGCGTCATGAGCGATCCCCTTAGATTCTTGTGGGTGGTGGAAACTCACGGTTGCAACGATGTGCATACTTGTGAAAGCAACAAAAGGATCGACCTGAATTAAGAACCAAAGCGGCCTCTACTGAATTGCAGAGCTTTTCAAGCACAAATTCAAAGAACTAGATGCGGCCTTTACGCCCAAACAACTGATTTTGGACATAAAAAGGGATTATGGAGTGGTTATCAATTACCGCAGGGATACGGCGCTTGCAAGCGTGGTATTGAGTGATCAAGGTAGCCCCGATGAATCGTACCAACACCTCGTTGGTTATAGTCACATGCTTGGTGTTCGTAACAAGGAACCGTTACCAAGATTGTAATCGATTCGGATGACTCTTTTCCGTATTATTTCTTTGCTTTTGGAGTATGTATTGAAGGATTCAAAATCAAGCTTTTGCACCTGCATTTGCGGTTGATGGCACACATCTTCGGGGCCACGCCAAGGAGTTCTACTATCACCGTTGGAATGGATCCCGCAGTCGATCTATCCTATTGCTTTTCTTTGTTGTTGATTCGAAGAATAATGAATCTTGGGAATGGTTTATGAGAAAGTTAGTCGGGTACTTGGCGATAAGTTTGCTATGAATGAAGATGTTGTTGTGGCAACATGATGGGCACCCATCGATCGGTAGAGCCATAAAGGTTGGCATTTCCTTGTGCTAATCAAGTATATACGCATCCACCATCTTTCGGGTATTTAACAAGACTTTATATACTATATAAACACATGAGTTTTGTGTTTAAATAGATTTGATGCTGAATTATCCGAAATCGGATACAACGTTAACCTTGATTTGTATATAGTGTTACTTATCATATTGTAGCTCTTTATATGTACGTATCTATCTAGAAGAGTTATGAAGTCGGTTAGTCCCTTGTATCATTAGATATGTAATTTAGATCAATGACAATAGCATCATATTGCATATAATGTACTAGGTACGACACTCATGTCCATGACAATAGTACCATATAGGATATACACACACAATAGTGGTCACATATATATGTACAGTCAAACAAGTTTGGGAGTCCACCTATTTGTATGATACATTTCGAGACATATATATATAAATGCATGCTTCATGTTGTACTTATAGGTCAGTCCTGTAATGTTTGACCTTAAAAATATCAAAAGACCTACCACAGTCGCAAGGCTTTGGCATTTATAAGAGCTGCAAAGCGTTTAGCAATGATGAGTATGAACTTGCTATGAGAGACCTAGGTTTAGCGAGCCCCGCCGCTTTAAAATTTGTAGTGGTTCTTGGGCCGGAAATGGGGCCGGGTGAAGGCTAGAACAGTCGTTTTACTCTCATGACTACAAATGCCTCATGAAACTTTCAATTCAAGAATAGCTGGTGTTAAAGGTCTTCCAAACTGGCATTTAGTCGATTACATTCAGAGTTCCTTATGGAATGGTTACGCCAACGTAGACAACTAGCTCGTGATCAAGATCCTTTGAGTGAACATGCACGATATAATCAAAGAACGGTGGGTTGTGGCAAAAGGTTTGTGGCTTGCCATGTCGATGGGGACGAATATGAAGTGGATGAGGGTGACTATGAAGAACAAAGACACCGTCTATCTTGACCGAAGGTCTTGCACGTGCAAAGTGTTTGACTATCGGATCTTCCGTGTCCCCATGTACTTGCATGTGTGTGAGACATATAAGATAAAAGAAGAAGGCCTTTGTGGGGAATATTATAAAACATATGTTTGGAGATCTATGTATGAACCTAAAATCTATGGTGTCTTTGAGCCCGAAACTTGGGATGTCCTGGAGGGTAAGGTGAGCGGGTGGTGCTTCCTCCAAATACTACACCGGAAGTTGGTCGTCGGTGCATCAAGAGGAAAAGGTCTGCCATTGAAAAACCTAGAAAGAAAAGAGCTTGTTCGAGGTGTCACCAGACGGGGCATTATGCTAACAGCAAACGTTGTCCCAAGGCTTAGAATTGGAGTGATTTTGGTTGCTGACATTGCTTACCTTGTTATGTTTGTTTGAAATAGTTTAGGCGGCATCATTAGTAGAGTGGTTTTAGTCATGTTTTCATCCTCAGGTTAAATTAGTTTTTCTCAGACTTGATATGAAACTTTAAATTTCGAAAAGTATGTCTTAATTGAATTTGGGAATTACCAGTTCAAAAGGAATTCCTTAGTTTTCTAATGTTTATTAATTGCAAGTTCCGTAGTCTTTGGCATGTTTCATGTGAACTGATTACAAAGAATCAAAATCATTTACTTGATAGAAGTTGATGCAAAATGACAAAGCTCAATAGTTTCATGGTAGCCAAGTTATGCACTCTTTTAAACGTGCTAATTTTCATTTACTTTTCTTATTGAAACAACGAAAATTATATAGCCATAACTAGACTTTTCTTATTGAATCAACCAAAATTATATAGCCATAACTAGGACAACCAAGAAGGGAAAAAGCAGTTTCATCGTACCTAATAAAAGGACTTTAAATATAAAATAAACTAGTCGACATTAGCTTAAACCATTCTTCATCACTTTTCTTTTCAAGTTCTGCGTTCTTGTGCCTTCGGATATCGCTCTTCATTGCACCATTCATCAACTCAACAAGGGCGAGATCTTCAAACAAACTCTGTCCAAAATTCTCCTCCTTGATCCATGCCGCCGCCATGATAAGGAATGATACATGATTAAAGATTTGAGATCCCTAACTGTTGCATTCTTTTTACATGGCCGGCAATCCTCCTCTACTAACTTTCGACCACTCCTTACAAAATTGGCTACCATTTTTGTTTTGTAGAAATTAGTTACTACACGCTAGAAATAGGTTTTTAGAGTCACAGGACTCAACACCATTTTTAGAGTCATCGGACTTAACAGATTCCTCCCATATATGGTAGTATATTGATTTCTTGTTCAAGTTGAATTGAGTGAGGTTAGAGCCGGCTGTTGAGAGCATCTGCCATTATTTTCGGATGGTTTGAGATAAAAACTTCTAAACAAATGCACACTAATAACAAAGTGATTTTTTTACAGAGATAATTAAGCACAAACGAATATGAATGTTGTCCATTTATACTTATGTTTGCAAACATGTAAAATTTAATGCCAACTAAATATAGGTGGCCTCTCATGTTCACCTATAAAGGAAGAAAAAAGCAAATTTAAAGCTTGTCCCATTCTTGGAATTACCATTTGCAAAGGAATTCCTTATTACCGACATGTTTCCATGTTTACAAACATTGACCACGTTCCCTTCAAATCCTCTCTCTCCGTATGCAGAAAAGTGAAAACCAATTTCTTTTGGTCACATTAGCCACAACATCTCCATGCCATAAGGGGACAAACCGTTGCCTCCCCGACTAAAAAGAGTGCGAAAAAGATTCAATAAAGGACAAACTATTGCCTCTTTGACTCATTAGATATGTGCAGAGGAAGATCTAATATGGGGACAAACTATTGCCTCCGACTAATAAATTAGAGAGTCC